>JAPYYS010000259.1:195000-203663 GCA_030522525.1 Campopleginae sp. 14b
TGGAGTTGCTGCAATATTGGCGCCGGTACCGGACCTTCGAGAGTATTTCTATATCCGTGATCTTTAAATAAGAAAAATATCGATTAACTTTTCATCAACCGGCTACGAATCATGTGATTTTTTATGGGACACTGGATCATATGCGTCTTTTTTGTTCTGCCACTTATATCGCATGGATTGACAAAAAATTAGGAAAAATTCTGAGCTAATTCATATTTTTTGAATAAAACGTTTTGAAAAATAAAACTTGTGGAAAAAAAATGAACTCTGGGACGCGAAATCCTAAGGTTTGTCGAGGGAAGATTTTTTTGGATTTCATGCCATTTTTTTTGGGAATATTACTCCAAGCTCAGTTTGTGGAGAGTTTATTGGGATTTAGGACGGTCCATGGTGATGATTTAGTCTTACCAACGGATTCGGGCCTCATGGGCTCCGCTTCTTTGAGCACATCTTCCAACTCGTCGACCCAGGGTGGTTGTAAGAGTCTAAGATCGGCTCGTTTAACGACATAACTATCACTTTGATCACCGTCGGTCGGTATTTTAACCGAGAACCGTTTAGTCGGGGCGAAAATTTTGCACACAGTCCCACGAACGAAAACATTCGTCATTGCATCGATGTGACCATTGGGTGTCGGACACTTAAAGCATACCTTCGCGTCCAGAGTCACTTGTTCCAGGGACGGTATAGCGTCGCCTATCACGTCGTATTTACCCGCACCAAACACATCCGTATACTTAGCTAATTTGCCTTCGCCGTCGAACTCAATAAAAATTTCACCGTGCGAGGCATTTCTTATTACACCTGGATAATAACGAGAATCCCTGAGTGCCAATACTCGCGTCCCGCACCACTCGCTAAGATCAACCATCGCTAATGTTGATTGACGCGGTCGCAAACGTTGCGGCTCTTCTCGTAACGAATAATCCACCGCGGTACTCTGCGGCGGAAGAACCACTACCGATTGCACTGGAGACGCCTGCTGGCAAACAAAACACTCGATTAATACAATGAACATTAAAAAATCGTTTCCCTAACTCGAGGAGTCGAGATCGAATAAAAAATGTCGTTTCTCTGCATTTTTCCCTCATAAATTTTTCAGAAAATCCAGAAACTCACTGCAGAGTGTTGGAATTTTATTCCGACCGACGGTAAGAATCGATATTGAGAAAAAAATGGTAATCAATCAAGAATTTCCAATTCCAAACGTCAAATTCAATTTTTTTCATATTTAATAAGCATGGAAACGCATTATTGTGTTGCGTCTCAGTGAACGCACGGAATAAATTCTCTCTCGACGAGCAGAGAAATTTTTCTGCTTCCTTCGATAAAAACGCTTGTGCTATATACGTCAAGATGCATTATTGGTTCTGTTGAATTTTATAGGAAACGTAATTTAACGAGTGATCAAGCGATCCCGAGTATCTGGAGAAACTACATTTTATTTGATATTCGCAAAGAGATGTTATTGGTTTTTGTACGAGAAATGGAATTTAGCTGGTTTTGCGATGATAGAAACGGAAGGAGATACGTACTTGATAACATTCCGTTTGTTGTTGGTGATGAGGCGAAGTCTGCGGTTGGAGGATCGGTATGGCAGAGTGCTGAACGAGAGGAGACTGATTGACCGTTTGTACGGGGGCTGGAGGAGGAGGAGGAGGAGGAGGAGGAGGAGGAGGAGGAGGATTCGTCCTGATGCCAACAACATTACCAACGATATTGGAAACGTTGCTAACAACGTTACTCGTAATGTCCATATCATCGAATTCCGACGGATCGAACTTTCGTTTCTTTGGAAGTTTTTTAGCGCTTATACTGGGATCTGTGGGATCGCGCTGTGGCGGAGGTGGCGGGGGTGGTTGTTGCTCCGATTTATCATCCATCGTAGCCGCACCGCCACCCCCGCCGCTCCCGTACGTACCGCCGCCACCGAGGCTTTCCCGTTTCTCGTGCATCTCCGGATGTGCCGTCAGCATCTCGCCTCGTTCACGCTGCTCTGCAACAAAACAACAACAACCACTACGTATTATTATCGTTGTAAAAATAATAAATCTCTCTCGTATCTTCGACGAACGCTCTACAATTTTCTCTTTTTTTCGACGATAAAACTGAACCGGTTTTTTCCTTGTCGCAGAGTTGCATTTTTCGAATATTTCCCATTGCAAATTACACCAATTTCCCCGTTTTTTTTTTTTTTTATTTCCAACAAATTGCATAAATTACGTGAAGGTAAATGCCCTTGCGTGAAGGTAAATTAACCTTGTTATATTTACGTTCCCAATAAACCTCAACGACGTCTTGGCCATCGTAGGACAGTATTTTTTTCCACAATATTCCCCCTGAAAATTATTGAATCTTAAAAATAATAACGCGTTCTGTTTCACAATTTTTTTCCTCATCATTTTTGTACGACGCTGTAAATTGACCGAATGCATTTTTCTCGTTAATCAAAGATTCCACCATTTTCTATGAATTAATTAACCCCCTAATTTCTGTGACATTCCCGTTTTCATGAAAGCTCCAGTGCAGCACCATACGAAGGTTACTCCATACGATTTAATTAACTTACAATCCATAAAGACGAGAGGAGGCTGCTGATGGCCGGAGTGTGGCGACTCAAAGGAGAAAGAGTGACGACAACGGCTGGGCGCATACCTCAGCACCCGGCTCTCTCCAAACGGATGACTCGAGCCTGCAAGATGTTCTCTTCTCTCGTTATTTGACCACAGATACGTTTTCAATTTTGGCGTCTCACTACTACCCTCGCCCAACTCCAATTCTTCTTCACAAGTCGAACTGTCGAGCATTCTCCTCCGACCGTGTCCACTCTTAGTGCGACACCTTTCTCCTCTTTATCTCTTCCACTTTTTTAGTTTTTTTTTTACTTTTGCTATTTTTCTGTAACAGAAAGAAGTAACGATTCCATTAAAATCCGTTCGAAATCAAATTCAATAAATTTTTCCGCTCATTTGCAACGACGAAGATGGGGAAAAAAAAAAAATAACGTAACATTCGATTCGACGATACATCGCGTATCAGAAATTCTACGACCACAATCATTCGTTCCTCGTAGACTATAATAACAATAGTAACAATAATAGTAATAAATAACGGATGCAAAATCGCGTTGAAAAGAATAGGACGTTGCGCATCCGGTAATCATCGTGAATGATTCATTTCCTCGTACTGTGTTTTACGTTGAAATTTAGTATGTCAACGTGCGAAATAGTAAACAAAATCGTGCCGATTTTATTAATCGATTGAGTACATATTGATCGGCGGAATGCCGGGCCAATGATTTAAGTTGATTCAAAGAGTCTCATTTTTCACCTGGCATCCGATAATTAAACAAACTCACGCGCACACAGGTGTGTGCACCTGTAGAATGGAATGAAAAATTCTTCAAGATCAACTTGCATGAAAAAAAAAAAGCGAAAACGTCAATTTTCTCGTCGAAACGTTTGACGATTTTTTCACGTTCGTTGTAAATAATTCATTCCATCAATGATTTCTTGAGAAATTTTGCAATAATCTGAAAAAATGTTCATTCTCCCATAATTCCCTGAAAAATTCCACCAAGGATGCAAATTTTCGGATTCGCAAACGCGGATATGGCGATGCGATTTGTTAGTTTAACAATAATTTTTTTCCTAGCCAGCGATAATCGTTTCAGCAAAGAATCGCGTGAATCGAGCGATCGAATCTCGATTGATAAAAGAGCCAGAAAGCTTCGATGACGACAGCAGATTTGGTTGATGAAACGAAAAACGTCGTTGATCGAAAAAAAATTAATTTTTTCGTTGTGTAACGTAGTAAATTTAGAGCTCGGAATGGGAAAGTTAACGAGAAAAAGTAAAAGGACTGTATGAACGTGGATGACGAGGATAGTGAAACGGAGGGTAGGATTTTTTCGATTTACGATGAACGTCGGATGATCGATGCTGAGAAGTATTTGATAAGAAATCTTACCGAGTTCATCGTGCATATGGAAACACACACACACACACAGATTTATTCACAGAAAGTCACAGACAGAAAGACCGACACTGTGGCAGAGTCTATCTCTTTCGGAGGAGTTTCTCGATCTCGTGGATCCTGGATCTCGAGAGCTCGGCTTTGGTCGGCCGTGATCGGAGCCTCGATCCTCGGTGGCGAACGAGAGAATAAGAAAAAAAAAAAGCACTCACGCACACGAAAAAGAAAAAAAGTCGTACATTCAACTCGTGTCGAGAAGGCGATGCTAGCCAAGTGAAGAACCACGAGTGATGTTTTCGTGTGTGTTAAACGCAAGAAAAAAAAAAGTCAAGATCTTTCTGTCTCTTGTTAATAATCAGGTTGCTCACTTTGCGAAATGATAAAATGGAACGGTACACTTGTACACTCATTGATGAAAAATGAAAGCGAAATAACGAGGATTCACGATACAGCACAAAACCGAAGCTTTCTTCATTAAAAAGCAATAACAAAATAAGGAAAATCGATGATTATATTAATTCAGTGTGATTGTTTCTATTGCGTCGGTAAGTCAGGTGTAAATTCTCACGTAACGTTTTCCACAGGTTTAACAGATGAGGCAGACATGCACACACGCCACTTGTTAAATTATTGTTTCTCAAGAGCTGAATAAATAAATGAGGCTCAAAGTACGTAACACGAATGTTTAACGAAGTGTTTAATGAATCGTAATGTCCAACTGGCAACAATGAAGATAATTAATATTATTTTGATGGAGCAAGAGGAGCAACGTAGAATATGATCGCGAGGGTTAAACATTCGCGTTAAGTTCGAAAACTACTGCTCCGGCACTTTCGGCACGAACGCTGCACTGACACTGAGCGTTGTCCCGTGGCCCGGGCCCTGAGGAAAACAAGGACCGGGGGCGCGGGTGAGGCTTTATAGAGTGAGAAAGAGGGAGAGAGCGAGAGAGGAGCGAGAGAGGGCACGGGAATGATCGAGTATAGTGAGAGTACGAGAAGCAAACTCTCGCTCGCTCTCTCACAGGGAATTTGTTCTTTCTCCTTCTTTCTCTCGGCACCACTTCACCACCGACGACGAGGACGTCGTCCGTGAGTCACGGACGGCCTCGGGAGCGATCGGCTCTGTGTGCTCTCTCGCCCGTCCAGAGACGCGCCACCGCGACTCCTCCTTTTCGCCATTGTGCCAGTTTGCACTCGCACTCTTCATCATCTCACTCTCGTATTCACATCGTATTTACACATACACATATTCATCCTACTATATTAATTAATATAGACCATTTTATCTCGAGTTAACAGAAATATATAAAACGTACAATCGCGCTTCACAAACCAAATGCACAAATATTTATTTATGTACGCCGAGTAAACACTGGCTTGGTGATTAAAACGAACAATTGTTATCCAGCAAAGATTAGAAAAAGGACGATATTGTGAGAGTTGAAAAAAAGCCCGAAGAGTTTAATCGACTCTGCGCGAGTATTGAATCGCCTCTCTTAAACTCTTCGATGACCAATACTCGCAATTGGATCGAAAACCTAATTTCGTGATTACTACGTTTCACTATTTTTGTATGATAACTAAACTTTTGTCATTTCCTTGGCGTTTACTGCGCGGCCAGTCTATGGGAAAGCGAAATATGCTGTGGGGATGGCAAAAACTTTGTCACCCACAGAAAAATATTGACCGTATCCAACAAATTTGGGTTCCTCCTCGAAAATTTCATTCCCATCGAAAAATTCGACGACTAACGCCAGTTCCAACTTTTTGGACATCTAATCATGTTGAATTAATAATTTCACTATCAAAAAACTGAAAAACAATGAGCAACAAAGTCTCAACTGCTTTTTGCCCTCCCGTATGAATAAACAACTGAATTGCCAGGCCGTTCTGTTCACATCACGTGAAGTTTGCATCGTTGGAATGCAAAGAAATTCTGTTTTTTTCTTAAGGAGAGTTCGTAATTATTTCGCAATATTTGGTCCGGACAATGAAACGATCATCTTTTGGGATCAAAAAACTGCATAGAGCCTCAAAATTGTGAAAATTTCCAAAATTCAATAAATAATTAAAGGGAAAAACATTTTGCGTTGAATCTCAACGTTGCAAACTTCAGAATCGCTATCTGGTCATCGATATTCCCTGTAAAGGAAAGGACCTCGAGGGAAAAGGAAAAAAATGTAAACTGCGCCAGAAAAATGGTTGTGACTTAATAGCAAAATAAACAAATAAAAATTATTATTTAGGCAGATTAACGCGTAACATAATTTTCGGCTCATACTTGGTGTACCGGCTCTGTCCGGACTTTGGAGAAGCAACGAAGGTTCGAAAACGACCATAAACGCGGTATAAGTATTCGGATATATATCGATATTGTAATAATGTGTAAAGAGACCCCAGTTCGCTTATTCTCGAGTGTCACGGCTCTATGGTAAGGCGCGCAGTGATACTTATACTGCCAACGCACCTGCGGATCCGTTCATAGTGCGATTCCTCTGTCCAGGTCTCTTTTCTCTGTTGCTCCGACGATATGCCTCATCTCCTAACAGCGGGGAGCCTGAACAACCTGTAACCGATACCTGCGCCTGTAGTGACGATCCCTATGAATAGCCTTTCCCGTTGTACGAACATTTTCTATTAGACTCACACCCACCCGGCTCTAAATACTACGAAACATCGTTTTTTAACGAGAATTTCATCCTTCGGAATAATGTATTTGCAAGAAAGTTTTTATTTATCTGAGAATATTTAGCTTCTTCATCTCTCAACTTGGTGGTTTAACCACAAAGTCTATTTTTTAAGCCATTGAATTTTGTACACTCCGGATTGTTTTCCTCGAAGCGAATTGAATCGAAATAACTGGAAAAACCGATGTTTGCATGGATTCTTCATCGCGTAATCGTCGAATTCGTGGCTTAACCGCGAAAATCTTTTCTTTTTTTTCTTTTTTTCAGCTCTGATAAAAATTTTCTATTTTTTTCTAACAACCTGTCGGGATATTTATTCCGAAATCCTGGAAGTTGCACGAAAGCATAAAAAAATGCCTCAAGCCTCAGAAATAACTTGTCAATCATTTACGAATAATTTCTCTCGATATGGAGCCCGAACCTGCGATATCCACGAGTCGTAAATAGTCACAAGGGAGAGAGGCACTCGTCGACTGAACCGAAGCTATCGCTTGAGGTCCAGTCACAAATGATCCATGTCAAAAATAAACGACGAGAAAGTTGCAAATTTTATATTTGCGACGAAAGTTTAGAGGTTTGAGTGAGCAGAAAAATATTTTTGACAAGAGACAAAATTGTTTGTGAATCCTGAAACGAGTTTCTGGTCGAACGAACGAAACAGCGCTGCAGCCAAACGAATTAAGGTCATTGTGATTAAATATCGTTCGAATGAGCTAATTTATTGGTCGATCTTCACGAGTTGGTTCGTCCCATTCGATAATCAAGATTTAAACAAATATTTCGCCCAAGGAACCGACAGTTCACGATTGAAAAATACTCGCGCGGTCATGTCGTTGCGCCGAACGAATGAATTTCGTTGCACGAAAGACTCTCTCGTCCCCGTGCAATTTTGCATCGTTGGAAAAAAAAGATTTTGTTAGTTTTCGAGTTTCTCCGATCGCTGTTCTTCGCTCTCGAAGAATTCCAAGGCCTAAGTTTTCGGGTCATGATCCACGAGAGTTGAAGTAGCAAAAAGACGTTGGTCGCCGAGATGAGCCGATGAGGGGTGCGAAAATGCAGTTTATTGTTTCTCGAGAGGGTACGTATCGAGTTGTAAGAAATCATACGCCCTCGAGAACCCCTGTGACGAGAAGAAAATTGATACCCCATAGCACGACCAAGAAGAAGATTCGAGTGTATTTATATACATACATATATATATATATATATATATATTAGAGTTTATATGCATTGGGCTGTAGAGTTGTCGTTGTAGCGTCGCGGAAAGGCACCTGCGCGGATGGTCGTCGGTGTATTCGCTTAACGTGCCGTTAACAACTTGTAACCGATACCTGCGCCTGAGGCACTTTCGGTGCATATAAACCGAATGAATAGAGTCTCTGAAGAGGAGCAGGGGAGTGGTAGAGTAGAAATAGTCGCGCGAATATATTGTATAGAATTTCAAGGCAGGGGGTCATAGAGAGTATTGGTCGATGGAGCAAAAGAGCGAGAGGGAGAGAGGGAGATAAATGAGAAGAGCAGAAAAGAGCTGAGCATTGGACGGGTGGTTGTTTGGCTGTATTGGTGCTGAAGGATCGGAGCCGGCATTGTAAATCAGAAATGTAGGGTTGCGGAATGGGAAAAAGGACAGGAGCTGGGATAGAGAATATTTCGAGGGTTTTAGGAAGATTCGTCAGGTAAGTATGGGGTAGGGCAGATCGTAAGTTTTCTTTGGTTAAACTCAAGAGACGAAAGAGATCGCGGTACAGGAGTGAGGACAGAAAAGAAACGATGCAAGAGGAGGGCCATGTACTTTTTCTCTTTCTTTCCTTCTTCTTGGCTATACCTGGGGGTTGTAAGCAACCCCTGGCATAGTAAATATACAATGGAGATGCACCTGCCTCGCATCGTCTCTTTTACCAACGTTACCAATACCGTTTACAGTCTATATGGTTTCGCATTTCCAACAGCGACGATTCTTTTACTACGGGGCGCTCCAAGGCTTTGTCCTTCCTCGCTC
>JAPYYS010000259.1:203719-437170 GCA_030522525.1 Campopleginae sp. 14b
CTCTCTCTCTCTCTCTCTCTCTCTCTCTCTCTCTCTCTCTCTCTCTCTCTCTCTCTCTCTCTCTCTCTCTCTCTCTCTCTCTCTCTCTCTCTCTTTTTCCTTCTCTCACCCCGTCTCTCTTTCTTCTCTCATTCCTTCTCCGCTATATACACCCACGAAGGTCTTCGGAGCGAATCAATGAAAGGGCTCGGTTACGCGAAACGTCAATCGACCCTCAGCCCTCTCTCTCTCTCTCTCTCTCTCTCTCTCTCTTGCTCTCGTTCAAAGAACCCAAGAGGAACAACCTCCCTCGAGTTCGAAACCCTGAGAGGGTGTACTAACCTACACTGGCTCTATACAAGAATAGTCACTTGTATATATATCTCTATCCATCGTCAAGGGACGAAAACAATGCGGAGAAGGAAGCGACGAGAAAAGGGTAGAGCCAACGAAACAGTATGCAATTTCTCATTACATAAATTAGAGAGGCGGAGTTTCTCGTTGAAACCTATTGAAAGAAAAATACGACACATTTTTTCCTCCTACCGGAGAGATGAAGACGAGTGAGCAAAAAATTCACAATGCCTGCGCGCTCCATGAGAAACAAACAACTTGCTTCTTGCACGCAATGCAGATGGATTAAAATTGTTTATTTTTCATTTTCCAAACAAAAGTCTCGAGCGATAAGAAAAAAAATACATTCCTGTACATTCCTGTGACGTGAGCTTGGAAAATTAAATAAAAACAACTATGATTTTACTTTCGTACGCCTGGCACGACTTCCAAGATCCCAGAGCCTCAATTTTTTTTTTCATTTTCGCACTCAACGGCTATGCTGAAAGCTTATCTAATCGTAAATATTCCATCGATTACGTCTCGCCCAATTTTTGAATCGCAATTTTCAAAATCTAAGAGGATTCAAAATGGAAGAGAAAACTACGAGGAAACCAACTCTATGCGTCGCTCAAGTCTATAAAGTTTTCATGAAAATTCTCAATTATTGGGTTTGGAAAAAGTTTTCTTATACATTTTTCTTAAGAATTTTATTCGGACGAAAAATATTAAGTTTAGATTTGCTGAAAGACGATGAATGGATACCGAACAAGCAGGCAATTGATTCCTCTGCGTACAGCCAACTCGAATTTCTCCATTAATGACTTTAACGTCCAATTAGTGAACGAAAAACGTGTTGGAATGAGAGTCTGGTGACAATCAAGATTCAGGAGATGAATATCGTAGATAATATCACGAAAATGTAAGCGTTCGAAGAGTAAACAAAATTCGAGTGAAAAGAAGGAAAGGAAGAAAGAAAAAACGAAGAGGTGATGAGAGGGGCAAGAGAAGGAGGAGAAACAGTTGAAAAGCGAAGTGATGGATCTGTATTGGAAGAGATATGATCCATACGTGATTACGCAACTCGTAAATCGGCGATTCTTCAGCTCGAGTGAGCCACGTGGATGGAAATGATCAATGAATTAAAGTGGCTGCACACACACATATCCATATGCACACGTACTAAGAGCAACAAAAATAACGGTATTGGCGTTTTTTTTTTTTTTTTTATTCTTACGTGTAATTATTTGCCATACACATGGAAGTAAGATAACAGTTATTTTTTTTTCTCATCGAAATAAACGCTCCAAGCTAATTCGAAGAGAAAAGAAAAGATTTTATTCATTTTCTTTCTTTCAGATTACGAAAAACGAAGCTCGTTCTTATCGTTATCTCGAGATAATGTCAGGCAAATTTGTGCAATGGGATTTTCCGGCTAAATGAACATTTCATCCTCATCGCGTTATTTTTTTCTACCCCCCCCCCCCCAGTAAAAATAATCCCCTATCCGCTTAGACTCGATCGCGATACACAGGAACAGTAGCACCTATAGAATCAACGCTTCTCTCCCCATGAACTTGAGGATTGGATAAAAGTTGTAGGAAATTGAGTCAACCGAGGGAATGAACCGGAGGAAATTCGCTTCCACTTTTTTTCTCTGCTTTTCCGATCCTGCTCAGACCGAGAATGCCATCAACTTTGAAATACAAAGTGACTATCACACAGATACCCTATTTATCATAATTCCGAAATTCTCAATTATCCTCCGATCCAAAAGATGCTAAAAAAGTCTTTTTAAAAAATATTCTTTCGTGATTACGCCGACGATTTGAATTTGTCGAGTCTACGAGGATGCGGGAACGTAATTTAAAAAAATGGATTAACTTTTGACTAATTGGATTCGAGTTAATCAACTATTTTTACTTAACTTTTTTCAAAAGACTAACAAGATTCCTTGCATGATTATTATTCCCCCGGAACAGTCTATTTTCATGAGAAAAATATGGCTAATCCGAGCTGAGACGGGATTTAAATAATTGGAGTTAAATATTACGATGTTGGGCTCGAAATCGTCCCCGACAACAATACCATAACAGAACGCTTGCGATAAAATGAAAAATGAATTGTTTCAAAACAGGATTACGAAAGATTACGAAGTCCGGATAATTAAATAAAAATTATAATTAGGAAAATGAGATTATTTGCTTTTTTTTTCCTTTAGTCAAACCTCAAAAATCGTGGGCCAACGTAGACAATGGATTTTCCAAATGAATAGGAGAGTTGAAAACGGTTCTCGTTAATTCACGGAGCATGTAAACGTTTATTAATGCAGATTTGATCGAGCCATTGAAAATCCAGAGATTCGCAACGCAAGTCCGAAAATTGGATTAGCCGGTTAGACACCTCGGGGAATAAATCGATATAATAAATATAAACGAAATAATCACGTTGAAGTTTGCATCGTTGTAATGCAACGAAATTCCATGTTTTATGTGGCGATGCTTATTATTTAAATGCAGATAATTATGATGATAAAACGATCGATTTTCGTCACCCAAAAAGTATATGAGTTCGGAAAATTTTGAAAATTAAAACAAATTCTCAGTAAAAATAAATATTTTTCGATAGATTCTAACGTTGCGAACTTCAGTTTCATACAAAATAACAGCAACCTTTTCGTTCCTATTAAATTTTCTCTCTTTTAATGAAGCTTCGATGTCGATGGACTGGAACAATTCGATAAACCGAAAAAGTTATACATAGCAATCAGGAAATTCAAGAGTTATTGGAGATCGAGGATGATGAGACGTGATCGAGTTATCCCGAGGTCTCTAATTTATAAACAGATTGACGTGGAGAAACACACGCTTATTTTCATCCGATCGTGTTAGCACGAACCCCCGTGCATGGGATCCGCGTGACACAATTTTGTATTCCCGAACACCAAATGTCTCGTGGAAACTATTTTCAAATGCGATTAAGCAGTGAAAATTATCGAGGTGCACTGCAACTTGAAATTTGATGTTAAAATGGTATGTTTAACGAATTGGAACGGTTTCGTGATTGAGCAATTGGAAATATCCGTCAGTAGAGATTTTTCGAGCTGGACGGAAACAAGTTCAAAGAAATTTCGACGGTGAAGCTCAAAAAAGTAAAAATAAATGTAAAAAAAAAGTCTGTGCGAATTGTTCGATGAACTTTGTCCCGAAATCCTCGTTTGGCAACGAGGTGAAACGAGTGAAAATGAGAGACTCCATTTTTTTTAATTCGCAAAGATAATTTGGAAGGAAAAAGTTCCCCTTGGCCTCATTAAAAATATCTGATAAGTTTTCGCAAATCCGCGCGTGTACGAAATTGCGCACACGTGTGATAAGGACAGTAATGTGACCACGAGCGATTAAGCGTAGGATATTGCGGTCTGTGATGATCAGGTCGTAAGTGCAGTCTCTAAATCTTGGAGAGAGTTTTCGGTTCATTCGAAGGTAAAATAATGGGAAGAAAAAAGGAGCGAGAATGTATGAGTAATTCTTGAAAATGATTGATTCTTTAGAGACCAATTCATTGGGTCTAAAAATCGTTATATGGGAAACGTCGTTTCATCGATATTTTAAGCTGAGAAATTGAGATGAATCGAGTCTCCGAGCAACGAACCAGAAAGAAGCGAGAAAGCGAGAGAGACAGAGACTAGGAGACCCAATTGATTGCTTGAATAATTAATCTTAATGGGACAAGAATAGACATTTCGAGCTACGCTAGAAATCGGAGTGAATTAGAAACTGGAGTGCTCATAAAAGCGAATGCACGAATCGATACTAAACGCGAATTTATACGAGTTGGATTTTGTGACGCATTACCAACGCTATTCATACCTAAAATCTTCTCATCCATGAGAAAAAGTCACAAGCTCACAAGAAAATAGGAAGAAAAAATTCTCTCTGGAATTCGATACGTGTGTAAAAAAATATTTTCGAAAAAAGACGAAAGGATCGCAATGAGGATGACTCGCCATTGAGGCAACGAGTTCAATGCCCCGAGAAAGAAATGAGTTTAGGTCGTCAAACAATTTTTTGCCATCGCCATGAGTATCGAAACGCCATAAAGGCTGAGGATGAGTTAAAAAATTTGCATATTGCGAGGAGCCTGGAACAAAAAGTGTCGAGCTCCATGCAGCAAAGGAACGAGAGACCAAAAGAGAAAGAGGGACACAGGAGGCAGAGCGAAGAGAGACTATCGCGAACGCCATGACCGATTAAACACTATTGTACACCTTTTACTGCGATAAGCGTTTTTTTTTTCAGAAACTTTCACTCTATCGATGGACACATTCTCCACGAGACTCTCGTGACCGACAAAAATGTAAAACGATTTAAATTTTTGCATTTTAGATCGAAATAAACTTGAAGTTTCTTCTGAAATTAAATTCTGCACAAAATCAAAGGATATTTGTTAATTATTGATGATTGAAAAATCCTAGTTGCATTGTTTGGCAACAAAAATTCGTACAAAAATCCCCAACTCCATTACCAACCGCTCAATTTTTAGGGGGGGGGGGGGGGGGGGAAAAAAAAAAAAAAAAAAAATCAATTATTTTTGGTCTTTGAAAGAAAATGAGAGGTAAAAGTGAGAGTCGACGGAAAGACGCACAGAGGAAAACGTCCACGAGTCCCCATTTTATCGAATTACACATAGAGGCTCCCCAAAGTGCACAAAGAGCCTCCTACGTACGCAGTCCATGTACTTTGAATTCCTCTCGTTGTTTCTCTATCGCGCAGAGTGAGTTTCTCCCTCTTTTCGTTTACGAGCGAGAATGAGAGGAGCCGCCCGCGCCTCTCTCGCGACTGGACTGCATCAACGAGAGCATGAGGAAACTTCCCGTCTACAGTATAATAACCATACAGACATGATATAATGCGTGGCGTACGCGCACGACGAGGGAAACAGTCGCGGCTCCGTACTAAATTGAACATTAACCTCATATGCGCCGACCCATGTAAACAATTCAAACTAATTGATGTAAGTATTAATGCGAGTAATTAACGTCTAAATACATAATTACATTGAAACCGACCCTAAGAAAAATTAAGAAAAAATCGATTTCTCCAAAATCTCATGACGTTAAAGTTCGCGACGTTGGAACGCCACGAAATATATTTATTATTATCCATCATTTCTTCAATTTTCAAAAAGTGTCCAAATTTTTCCAACTGATAATAATAAAAAAATATTATCTGAACAAATTATAAAACCTGATATATTTTAAAAACCGATCGTAAAGCGAAATGCTATGATGCTGAAGGTTGCAACTTCGAAATGCAACGAAAAATATTGTTTTTTATTAATAATTTGTTTAATTTTCAAAACGATCCAAATTTTTCGAACTGATATAATTTTCTGGGGGCAAAAACCGATCGTTTTGTCATGACAATTAAATTCTCAATATAAACAATGAGCTTTGGCAAAGGAAAAAACAAATTTCGTTGCATTCCAACGTTGCGAACCCCAACTCGATAAAATCTCGCATTTTTCCGGTGAATTATTGTATTTCAAGTTGTTGCCTATTGAGGAAATAAAAAAATGCAAGAAAATCGATGAGAAATTAGTGTGAAATAAAAATCGAGACGAATATTTATACGGGAATAATGTTTTAATAGATATTTTTCGATACTACTAAATGATGATCAAGTTGGAGAACGTGGGGACGGTCGTACGAGGTTAGTCGCGCAGCAGACGTTGAAAGCGCTGTCTCACACGCACGCGGCCTGCAATGGATTTACGCACTTGACTCAGCGTCACAATTATATATCTCCGGCAAACGCGTTAACTTCTGGTATGCTTTCCGATATGCACTGTGTACGAGACCCGTCTGACCAACGTATACGCGCGACAGATACGAGGTCTGAGAGGCACGTTCTCTCGCAACTTCTCGCTCTCTCTCTCTCTCTCTCTCTAGCAACCGAAGCAAAATGGCTTATTCCAAAAGCAAAATGCGTTACTAGCGAGCCTGCCAGACCATTCTAATTGCAGATTAATTGATACCCATTGCTCAACCGATATTATTTCATTCTTGATCGTCCAAACCTCATCAAACGATAAATTTTCAATAAATTCACATAAAATCCGCAATTTTTCAAAAACTATCGCAAAATTTCGCATTTAGATGCTTAAAAAAATTATTTCAAGTCATTTTCATTTTTCTCTTTCAACGTTAATTTGTCCGAATAATTTTCGATCGTCCAATTGAATTCTCGATCGTCCAAACCTCATCAATCGGTACCGCAATTTTTCACAAACTATCGCGAAATTTCGCATTTAAATGGTTAAGAAAATTATTTCAAGTAATTTTCTTTTTTCCTTTTTACACGGCAATTTGTCCGAATAAATAAACGTCGGAATATTCAGTTGGGAATGTAAAAATTTATGAAAAGGAGCAACTTTTTCAACGTTACTGAAAACTCAGCGAAAAGAAAAATGAGAAAAAAGCACGTGTTTGATTTTTTTGACATGTTGAAATCACACGAACCTTGATCCATTAACATAATGTGCGGGCATGAACTTTATTAGGCGCGTGTTCGTAAAACTGTGAAGAGGTTTCTCTCCATTTTTGAGAACGTGACTTTACGAGTTTTTTCTTTTGTTATTTTTGTGTTTTTTTTTTAAACCGTTATCGAGAGTCAGCAGGTGAGACACGGGAGGGCAGTGGAGGAGGGAGGCTCGAACTTGCGAGAGCATGCATCAGTAGGATTGAGTAACGTGCATCGTTCACTGAGAATGTCATTCATGAATAGTCAATGAAGCGAATCTATTCTTCACGCTGAGACGTCTGATACGTTTCCTATGCATCACCATTTTTTTATTCCGTCCTAAAGCCTCGATACCGCCTGACATTTTGACAGATTGAACGTCGATCGAGTGGGAATACGATTCGAAATTATTTCACGACAACGGAGCAAGGACGAGGCATTTTTCTTTTTTTTCTCGCAATCTATCGCGAGAATTTCGTTAATGAAAAATCGTCAGCGACGAAATATTACGAAAGAAATATTCGAAAGTTAGAAAATAATCAATTAGCATAATTTTTTATGAAATAATTTGAAATATTGCGACATGGCTCCGCAATAACTTAATTCCCGATCGAAGGGACAGAGCAATTCGAATGGAAATTGAAAAAAAAATTCCAAAATCCAAAAAGCTCGGACGACGGAATATCAAAAGAAAAAAAAAACTCGAAAAATATGAAAAATGTGAATTTTAATAATTCAAAACGGTGCGTCACGAAACCATATGATTCTCTTCCCTCTATCAAACTCGAAAATCCGTCGGTGTCGACCCTGACACGCACGATTTTCCGCGATTTCTCTCTCCGGTAAATTTCAGATTGAATTTGTGTCAAGAAATTGGTTAAAAGTTGTAAAACGATTTTCCATAAATGGGTTGAAGGAGAAAAAAGGGTTACGCGTCGTTCGGACGTCAGAGAGAGCGAGAGAGAGAGAGAGAGAGAGAGAGAGAGAGTATTGGGAGGAAGGGGGAAAAGAGGGGATGGGGCGCAGCTGACGTGGAATGCAGGACGGTGTTGCTGGGCTACTACTTGGCTCCCTCGTACACGCGCGATTCTCGCCCCCATATATCTATACATACGAATGGCCGAGCGATAAAAAAGTAAACTATTTTCTTAATGTATTCAGAATGTTGGTAATATCGTTATTTATGCATCGTTTTGTATGAGAATTAATGAGAAACTGCTGGAAAGTCGCAACGAAACAATTCATTGTAATTCTTAAATACAAGAATTGTAAAAAACAGTGTGAGTTACACTGGAAACTCAATTATGACGTAAATTCTCGTCCACCTGTTCAAACTATACGTTCAAGCTGATTCCACACATTAGACAAATTTTTATCAATGATAGTTTCCCGTGCTCAAGTTTTCTATGCCCGATGGTGTACCACGCGCCATAATTTGTTTGTGCAAAAAAAAAAGGCCACGTTTTTTTCAATTTTTTTCGTTTTTTATGAGAATTTTTGGCAGTGTTGTTCGAAATTAACGAAATTCCGATCGCTACGGCGATTCAGAGACGTGCCTGGCCATTTTTTCTCGCCGCTTTTTACGGGGGATAAAAGAAATAGCAGTTTGTCGAGTCTTTCGGATACGGTGACGATTCTCGGTGCTGCGTGAATCGAGGAATCCGCTACACCAGAGGGTCGCTCAACGATAATATATATATAGGTTTTTCTTCATTTAGTTAAATGCGTTAATATAGGAGGTAGAAATAAGTGAGAAGCGTTGAAGCAAGTTGGCGAGAGAGCTAAATATTTCGCGCGAGGCGTTTCTCGAAGACGGAGTAGGAGGATGGATTCTGGCAATCGCTAGACGGCACTTTCGCACCAACACGATCAATCCATTGTGAGAAAATTCCTCGGCTGCACTTACTTTTCTCTCTATATATAATAAATGCCTATATATATGCGTATATATAAGCGAGTAAAAGTATATGGAGGTATATATAGGATGGCGGAGAAGAAGAGTATTAGAAGCCGGAGGAGAGCCCGGCGAGCAGGGAGAGAGAGAGAGAGGAGAGAGACGTATAAATATATACAAACTAGTAAGACACAGCTGAGCGTTGGCTGGCGTAGCTACGCTCGTGCGGAGGGTAAAAAGGAGGAGAGGTTAGGAATGGTGGGTGATTTTGTGTGAAGCGTATACGAGTGTATTTCTACGAGGATATCGTGCTCGCTCTTTTTCTCTGCAGTCTCTCATTCTCTGTACTTTCCTGTCTCTCTTTATAGTGAGTCTTTTATAGTCAGTTTCTTCGTCACTCGTCGGTGCTCTCTTGGTTGTTCTCTGTCTCGGTCGACGCGGGAGAGAGGAAGGGAAAGAGCGAGAGTAACCGCGACTAGAGCTCGTGTCGTTTCTCAACACAGAACCAGGCGCGCGCACATGCATAGACGACTCTGAAGGGGGAAGACTGGTTTCGTTTCGCTCTCGCTGATGTCGTCACGGTTTGTACGGACCCGGTGCAAGAGAGATCGAAACGCTTGAGCATACGGAGGATGAGCGAGCGCGGAGAAGGGAAGCATCAAACACGCGCTTGTACCTCGAGAGGCCAACGGGGGAAACGAGCAAAAAGAGAGATAAAAGTGAGACAGCGATAAAAACAGAGTGAGCAAGGAAAAAGCACAAGACGGTGGGGGGGGGAGGGGGGGGGGGCAGGGCCAAGTGAGAAATACTATTATAGCAGAAGAGTTGCGAGCGTAGCATTTGTACAATACGGTCTCGTAGTAGCCTTAGCCTCAGAGAAAGAGACATCCATACAAATACCGAGCCAAGAGAAAACGCAAGATCGTTGGAAGGTTGCGAGGACGAAAATGGATGAGACAAAGATGGATTAAGGGCCACTGGGGTGTAGGGACATTTGTATGGGTTATTCTATCGGGATAATCTTGCCGGGAGTCGATACTTCGAGATTCCCAAATGAGCTGTTACTTTTTTTCCAACAAATTTCACCGGAAAAATTGAGCCATTTTATTCTTTATTTTGCTTCCTCAATATTTCCTGGGAGTTTTGTGACTCCTGAGTCCGGAAAAATCCAGATTTCCGAGGGGAGACTCTTGGAGAGAGAAAAACGAGATTTTCATTGACGAAAGCGTCGATTTTGTTGGCAGAACCGAAAAGAAAGTGGAAACGTTATTAGCGAGAATGATTTTTTGACGAAGTTTTGTAGCAGCAGACGAAAAATTAGAGTCAAATGGGGAAGCCTCGGTTCGTGTTGGGCAATCGGTGGAATCACCCATATATAGAGTGGCCGAAGAGTGGGGGAGAAACACGAGCGAGAATCCCACGAGAGTAGAGCGCGTGCGAGTGAGAGAGAATAAATGGACTAAGCGGGAGAAGGAGGAGAGGGAGAAGTGAGACAGAGACGAGAAAAATACGAGTCGCGTATGGCCGGCGTATAAATAGACGAGAGACGATAGAGGAAGAGAAAGAGAGAGACGACATCGCGCGTGTGTGTGTGTGTCTGTATACAGAGCAAAGTGTAGCGAAGCTCTCCCGCTTGGGCCCAGGCAGTGGACGAAGTCGCAAGCAACGAAACTACACGATCCATTTTCCCCGGCCCCGTCGTGCCCCTTTAAACTCCTCGTTTCCTTTCACACACATATAGACCCGATCACACAAACAAGTATGTCCATAAAAGCGTGTAAATAAAAGGTATATAAAGGTTATAAACGCGAGTGGGTGTATTTAGTCGTCTGTGTGAATTCGCCCCTTCCTTTTTTCCTTCGTTTCGCCCCACTCTGGTATACGAACAGAATGAAAAAGCGTGAAAGAAAGAGCGAGGGAGAGAAGCGAGACGAAGGCTTTCTCGCTTGCTCGCTTCGCTTGATAATGAAACATGTGTACGTTTGTATGTGTCTGGGGCGCTGTGTTGTTAGTGTGCGTGTGTTATACGTACATTGAAACGAGTGGAGCTGTTGCTGCTCGCGCTCGTTCCCCGGCAATCCGACGGAACGTTGAGAGAAATCACTCGACGAAATGATATGCACGAACGTAGTGGGGCGCGAGGAACGAGAAGAAGAATAAGGAGGAGGAGAACAAGACGAAGGAGCGGAGAGAGAGAGAGAGAGAGAGAGATCGAGATAAATACTCCGGTCGCGTACTCCATGCGCTTGCGGTCTTGCTCACCATAGCAAGGGGCCAAGGAGCCAGGAGGATGTCTCTCGGTGCGGAGGAGGGGCAAGCGAGCACGGCAAAGAGGAGAGAGCTCACCAACACAGGGTGTTTTGCCCTCCGCAACAGAGGGCAACGAGTAAATAAACACCGCGCGCGCTATATAACCGCAAAACACCCACAGCTCCAACACTTATTTTTAAAACACCGTACACACCACCACACTCTCTTACACACCTGACGTTCTATTTTATTTTCTCCGAATATTTTCACGCCCTTATTTGCCCTCCGATTATTTATCCTCCATTTTTTATTCAATTTTCTGCGGCTCTGTTATGTTTTTAATTCACTGATAAGAACGATGCTGGTTTTATCGCCGGAGACAAAAGCCGGGCGAGCCAAGACGAACGAGCGTGTTGAACTCGTGGTCTTTCACTTTGGATCCGTCCGGGATTCGACCAGCCACTAGCCCCGAGCTCATATCCGCATTTTTTATTTACTTTTCTCTCGCCTCTCCCCCCTCCCTCCCTCCCTTTTTCTTCCACCTTCGTCGTATCCAAAGTGAAAATACCAATCTCGATCGGAGAGATGAACCGTTCGGAATTCTTGTGAGAGGATCCCTCTCGCCCGGTGGCGTTACACCTTTCCGGCTAAAAGCCCGAGCCAGTGACTGAATGAGAGAGACCGAGAGAGAAAGAAACGGAGAAAGAGGAATCGCCACACACTCGACTACTGCGACAACGACAACTAAGACGAAGACGACGACGAGGTAGTCAAGCACACTACTACACTATGAGCCAGCCGAGCTCGCTCGTTCGAGATAAAAAAATAAAAATAACAAAAAAAAAACAGGATAAAAAAAATATATATTAGACCGACACACACTCGTACGGAGACGCGCACGAGCGGACAATTTTATATTATCATTATTATTGTTATATTGTGTGCGGCGAGCGCGAGCTCGTCAAGAACCGTCGTCGTCGTCGTCGACGTTGGTCTCGCCCGCCACCAATCCTCTCTCTCTCTCTCTCCTTCTTCTTTTCCTCCTTGTATGCCTCTTCTCTACGTTTTTACTCGTGGCGAGTCCAACACTTTCGTCAACGTACGTGGCTCAGCTTACACTCGTTTTTCTATGTGTTTTATACATTTATAGAAACGTTTATTCTCATTTTCACATTGCGATATTTTGTTCACAGAGATTTCTATACATGCATAAAAACCTTTCACGATAATATAACACTAAACACTTATAAATATAGATGTAGCCAAACGAAATACTACGTACGTACGACAGAGAGCGCGACGCGTTACAACGGCAGCGGGGAGAATTGCCGAGAATATAAATATATGTATATAGATATAAATACATAAGTATGACTTTTCTGTCTTGGCCACGATTTTGAGTTTTTCGATTTGATTATTTATCGAATTCGTACTTTAGCCGTTTTAGTCCGGTGGTGAAGTGACGAGAAAAAACAACGGTTTATTTATTGAGGTGCTTAAGAGCGATGAAAAACGCCACCACCGGCACTCGGAATTATTGACATCCTCGACTGCGAAGTTTACTGGCGAGACTCTGCGGGGCTCACCGCCTCGAAACGCGCTCTGCGCTGCTCCTCTCTCACATTCTCTTTCTCACTCTCTCGTTCCCTCTCGCTCTGTTGGCTTCCACCACCGCAAACTCGTATTCACTCACGTACGCTCAAGAGAAAATCACACGCGTGCATTTTTCTCTCTCTCTCTTTCGCGCTCGTGGTATTTGTCAGTGCTCTCTCGCCTCTCGCAGCCGACGCTGCTGCCACCGCTCGCACTCCCCCCTCCTAGAGGCGCTTCTTCAAGTATGTATGAGCCTCCGAACGCGCGAGAGCTGCGTTCTCTTTCTCTAGTTCGCGCAGCACACCTTTTTCGAGAGAGCGAGACGCCAGTGGGAGTCGACGAAGTAACGAGAGAGAAACTTCTACTCGCTCTACGATGTCCTCCCTCCTTTTCATTCCATTTCCGTCTCTCTTTCTTCGGACTTGCGCCCTGTCCGTAAACCAAGCTACACTGACAGAACGCCGGGTTCTGTCTCCCTCTCTCGCCCCCCTCTCGCTCTCTCCCTCCTGTATAAACGTAACACCCAGCTCTGCTGTAGCCGCCCGCGTGTGCGTACACACAGCTACGTGGATCAGCTGAGTCGGTGTCTACGCTACCGCCTCACATGCACGCTCCTTGTTACACAGAGAAAATAAAAGTGTACCGAGGAGTATGAACGAGTACAGAAAAAAACGTGGCAACGTGTGTGCACGTACACGAACGCCCGGTCTTCGAGCTCGTCGCTTGCTCAGGACCGTACGCGACAGGCGTTTTATTTTTTACTCACACAACTCCCACCTTCCTCCTCGATCTTCCGAGCCTTTTAAAAACACACTAATTCACTTTTCCTCCTTGCTCTTTTTCACTCTCTCGAATTTTCCAACGGGCTCTACTTAATCTTCCGATTTATTTCGTACCTGTGGGCGTTTCTCCACCGAATCTCTCCTCTCCCAATTCTCACAGCAAACCCTCCCGAATCGAGACTCTGATATTTATCCTTTACCGCGGAAACTCGCTTCCCGATGCATCCGCGGACTCGTGCAGAACAAAGGATGAATGAGTACGGATTGAAGAGAGGGGCTCGGTACTCGCGGTGGAGGCGCTGCCGCTAGCGCCATTCATACTAGCCCTCTCACGTCGAGCACTACCGCCACTGTCAATGTGTAAGGCTGTTGCGTCTCTGTCACTCACAGAGAGGGACACACGACCAACGAAACGAGGGGAAAGCTCCACTCTCTAGCGGGAACTTCGAAAACTTTGTTCACCAAACTGTTTAACAATTACTGGTAAAACGATTAATCAATCGACAGAGCCTTTGAACTATGATTGGAAAACAGATGCTCGTTCCGCTCGGACGTCCTTCGAATTTTGGGAAGAGGCCCCAATCGGTGTTTTATTCATTTTTTTTCTCACTATCCCGCTCATTGACGTTGAACGTATTTTGTCAAACAAAAATTCACGACGCGTTTTCCTCGAAATGTCAAAAATTGGGACAGGAAATTTTTGTTTTTTTTTTTAAATGAAAAATTTGTTTCCCTAAAATTTTTCCTTTCAAGTTAGTTTGTTGTTTTTTATTTGCAAGACTTGGGCGCAAGTCGTTGGCGATACGGGCCTGGTTTTTCAAACGCACACAAGATGCAGTCGCGCTCGGGCACACGCGGTGCGGCGGTGGCGCGCGCTCGCGCTCTCGGCAATCATTCGCGTTACCCGTTGCCACGCTTTGCTTTGACCACACTCCCCGTGCTCTCGACGATGACGACGACCACGACGACGACTCACCGGTGAATAAAAATTTAACAATCCTAACCGTGAGCTGTATAGCTCGCTCATACGGATCCTCGTAACCAGCCGCACAACTCACTAATCCCGCGCTCGATATAGCAGCTCGTCAGCACCAGCTACATACATATACACGCGTTACGACCAAAGCGCCCTGTCCTCACGCCCCAACTATTTTTCATTCCAAACGTTATCGTACCAAATCGTAGGAACGAAGGGACGACATGAAATTTTCAAATTTTTTCTTCTCTAACGAAAATCGATTTTTTTTTCATCGATAAATAATTTTTTATTTTTTCTTTCAACGCTAAATCGTTTGAATTTTTTTCCAATAACGAACGAGCAATTTTTTTCACTTTTTCATATTTTCCCAGGTTTCAGTTATTTGCTCAATTCGTCATCCGAATTTAGGCGTCAAACTACTCGGCAGTTCAGGATGCTCGTAAATAAATAATTCGAGAAATTAAGTAAGCTTGAAAAGTAATTAGAAAATGTTTCGAAAAAGTCTACACAAATAACGTGTTTCCATTTCGCAACTCAAATGTACACACGAAATTTTGATAAGAAAAAAACTATCGATAAAAATAATGATAGGAGAATTAAAAGTTGACTAAAGGTAGCAAACATCGGAAAGCCTGTGTCTACACAACTGTCTTTGTACGCTATTCCTCCTGTGTACTGTTGTTGTCAAGACAAGCCTCAAAATGTGACGGATCAAGGGATTCGCTTCGTAATTCCGGACGCTTCGATCGCAATAACATTTCGTCGGCTCGGGCATCAAACAAGAACCTCCTTGACTCTTCATTTTTGAAGGTCATAGACAACCGGACGATGAAAACACAAATCTTCTGTTTCTCACGATTATTTTTGCACCGACGTATCTCGCCGGAGCCTCGTCAAATTCATAGACAGATTTAACGAAATAAATTCGAAAAAATTCTGTACGATTTCTGAAAATTCCCCAGGAAAAAGTTTTTTCTACAAGTAAATTTTTTCGGGGCATAAAAATCCTGAAAATTGATTGCATTTTTTTTTCTGCACCTCGTGGGTGTTCGGGGCTCGAAAAAATAATATTTTTCATTTGCATTAATGTGTTTAAAAATAAGAATGAATGATGGAAAACAAAGTCAATAAACCGTACGAGACAAAAATGCTGAATTAATAATTCGAACCTTGAATTGAGCGAGCTCGTGTCTGAATCGATAATTGAATAATTGAAGGTTATTGAAATTCGACGAGAGAATCGATCGGTGTGAAAGAAAAAAAGAGCCACAGTCCGCGTATCGAATTAAAGTGGAAAATGAATTTATAAATAATTCGAAAATGGAAACGAGTTAGTGGTTGAAATTATGGTTAAGGAGTCTGTAATGTTCTGCAATATGTATAGAGTACGGTCGCGCTAGAGCGAGGAAGAGGACGGAGACGCAGCGGGCTCGGAGGTCTCTCGGAAGAAACGAACAACACGTGCTGCAACTTGCCGACCCGTAGTCACGAGGGCAATTCAAACAATGGCCAACAAATACGACTCCGTCAAGCCTGCCGAGAAGAAGTCTGTAAAAAAAACAGTTTTTTTGTCTCGCTTTCGCGGAACGCCACGGGAAGATGCGTTTCGGACTCTCCTTCTCGACAACGAATCATCGAACGTTCTTCAACCTCGCTAACTCGTAATGTGCTTCGCCAAATGTACGACATTACGGACTATTTCCCTCCAAACCCATAATTTCCTGCGCAGTCTCTTTTTCCAAACGATTCTGGAAAATTTCTCGAAAATTACGAGAAAAAAATTCAAATTGCCACAAAAACGTTTAAATTCCGAATTTGTTGTCGAAAAATGATATTTCTCATTTTTTCGATTCTCACAAATTTAAAAATTAGCGAATTTCGTGATTGAAAAAATTTAGTGAATAATAAAAAATTCCTGAGAGTAATTGTCGAGAAAATTAATTGCAATTAATTGTAACCCAACTTTATAAGAGAAAAATATATAAATGACGCTAAGCGTCGTACGCTGGCAATAAATAAATAAAATGAATTAAAAAATTCAGAAAAACTCGTTCAGGACCAATTAAAAATGAACGAATCCGCCATGGGAAAAAAATAATTAATGGAAAAACCGGGACACCCTGTAGACGGGAGTAGGATGATTGATTTTTATCAGGAAGGTGCAGTGTCTGCAAAGCCCGAGTGACCGTCATTCGAGGTTTAAAAAATCTGCAAGCGAAAACTGTTTAGAAGATGCCACAGCAGGAATATGATATCCGAAAGTCAAAAAAGAAGCTCTGGGTAGAATAAATTCTTGAAATAAGTTCCCATGTTCGGAGAATTGCAAAAGAAACGAATTTTAATGACGTTAATCCGAGAGAATTGACACCGAACGTCGGCACAGAGTGTCCGGACGATTGTCGTGTAAAAAAAAGGCTTAGAACGTGTGTGAAAAAAAGCAATTAAAACGAGCGTTCCTGAGGCATTTTCCCGAGTGGATTTCTCGCCCAATATCACGTTGAAGTTTGCATCGTTGAAAAGCAACGAATTCTGATTTTTTCTTGAGCAGAGCTCGTCATTATTTTCCAATATTTGGTCTGAACAATGAAGAGATCATCTCTTGCCATCCGAAAAGTAAGAAAACCCGAAAAATGTCCATAGTTTCGAAAATTCAATAAATAATTAATGTCAAAATTATCTCAACGTTGCGAACTTCGCAATCATCGCCCAAATCGGAACGATGACATTGAAGTTCGCGTCGTTGAAATGCAACGAATACTAATTATTTTTCAAAGCAGATCCCAAAATTTCATACAGGATTCGTTAAGAATAGCGGAACGGAATCCTTTGCCATTCGGAAAACGAATTGACTAAAAAAAAAATTGGGAGAAGTCAATTAATTATCAAGATAATGAATAAAAATGAATTTTTCGTTGTATTCCATCGATGCAAACTTCAGTATCATTCGGAGTGTTAATAAACGTCAAAATGTCACATATAAGCAATAATCAAAGCCGCAGTATCAATAGCCAGGAATGTCAATGATTGAGCTAATATACAGTTGATTAACGAAACTGAAGAGACGATAAATAAAGGTCGATCGATAGTGGGCTCTTGGTATTAATTACGAGAATATAATAGAGTAGTTTGAAATTGTAGATTATCTCATTATATATTACCGGAGGGAAGATCTGCAGTGGATTTCCCATCAACGATGCATCGTACAAATAACAGTCAACTTGATAGTGTGTGTATGTGAGTAAAAGCGACTCCCTCTGTTTGATATTGACTCAGTAATAACGTGGATGCATAAATACGCCAGAGGCCGAGCCCATGGCGCGTTTCACCTCAATATATATCTGTGTATCCAGGTATCTGGATGCATTGGTACGTACGTATATGGAAAACATAGATACACGAGTGTGTTCACGAGGCGGGGGACGGGAGAGAGTAGGGGGGGGGGGGATATGTGGCGTAGTACGAGCCCATTAGTTGTGTATCGAATGACGCATGCTACTGGCTCACGTACGAGGATGAAGTATGGAGATCCCTGCGCTCTCCTTTTTCCAACCACCCCGCAACCATTTCTCGCGCCCCCTTCCCCAATCTTTTATCTCTTTCTATTTTACACACCCTTCGTCTAAAATAACATTTGTGACGTTTGAAATCCGGGCAGATCGATCCGATCTGCCTGGTGCGCTTAAGAATAGTTTCATTTTACTCTCTCGCTCTTTATCGTTTTTTCAGGCTCTCTCCCTCTCGCTCTCTTTCTCTCTTTCTCTCTGGGATACGGAATCAGCAGAGATGCATGAAACTCGCGCGGCCTGTGCAGGATATCGCACAGCCGAGGATCCCAGCAACGAATCTAGTTCGCCCCGTACAGCGAAGTTATAAACGGTGATGCATTTAACGATGAATTATTTCATGCATTAGCCAGCTAAGTTCTCAATGTCTGCTAAATGTTGGCGATACCAGCGCATGCGGCTCCTCACGAATAAACCCCGATTATTCACGCAAAACTACGATTATCTCTCGAGCGAGTGGAATAAGACGTTTCAAATCTAAATTGAAAGCGTCTCTCTGCGTCCTCTATACTGTTTTTTGTACAGGAACGAGAAAAAATGTGATGGAAAAAAAAACGCGTGCGGTAAAAATCGACGGAGAACGAAAAAATGCAGTTTTTCATGACTTTGAAGTTTGGATCGTTGAAATGCAACGAAATTCATTTTTTTTCTTTGCCAAAGTTCATTATTTATGTTTAGAATTAAATTGCGATTATAAAACGATCGGTTTTTCGAAAAATTTGGATCATTTCGAAAATTGAACAAATTATTAACAAAAAAATAATATTTTCCGTTGCATTCTAACGTTGCAATCTTCAGCATTGTCATTTTTCGATCCGGCTC
This sequence comes from Campopleginae sp. 14b, assembly GCA_030522525.1. NCBI lineage: Eukaryota > Metazoa > Arthropoda > Insecta > Hymenoptera > Ichneumonidae > Campopleginae sp. 14b. Next base: position 222,436 of record JAPYYS010000259.1, read on the forward strand.
GATTGCGAAAAAAAGATCCAACGAACGAAAATTGAATTCCCTTTCACGGAAGTCAAAAACTACTCGAATGGATATTTCCGTTTTGTTTGGAAACGTTAAATATTTAGTTTGGCCATGCCACGAGTCAATGCGAACGGTTTCCGTCGAAAATTCGTTCAGAGTCCTTCGATAAATTTTATATCGCAAATTGTAAAGTGGGTGAAACGTTCACGGCATCTCTTAACCAGCCACCTTTGCGTCACGAATTTTTTTGCGTATATTTTCGGTTTTTTTCCATGATTTCCGTTTTTTTTTTTTGTTCGAGTCCTCGATAAAATCTAGAAATTCGCAAATTTGTGTTAACTCACGAATTCACACGAGATTTTTTCCAACTTTGGGAATCAACTCGTCCAAGACGGACCAGAACTCGAACAGGCCTTTTGTATTATATACCAGACGCTTTTACGATCCTCGCATGCATAGCGTGTGCTTCGTCAATCGTGCAAGAGTGTATAGTCACTCACGTACTACCATCCTAAGCTATGCTGACTGTGCAAACGTACGTCATTGCCAGAATACTCCTCGTACGAATACTCGCACAATTTTTATTCCTCTAACCTTTGCAATCATTATTTCGATGCTGGTTGCTCGTTTATTCCGCCTCCCACACCTCCATACACTCCGAATATTGTTTGGATCGTCAACGTCGCCAGCAAACGAAACAATAGAAAGAGACCAACACAGAGTCATTGATTCCTGGGCTTTGGGTCAATCAATACGTTACTCGTTAATGAAATATCGAGTGGAATGGACGTCACGTGTTCCCAAGCTCACATGTTTGTTGACAGCATTTAACAGTACGAAAATTTAACTGAATTATTTATCAAATCGGCCATTCACTTCGTCATTGTTTATCCATTTATCTCGATCAACCTGTTATGAATATTTTATCCCGATCTAATTGTCGTTGAGACTATTATTTATTAATTATTTAACAAAAACTCCGTCATTTTTCCACTCGAGTGAATTTCGATCGCGCAGCAACGAATTCGTCGTTTTTTCTCGATCACGAATTAACGCGTAGATAAAGAATTTCTGGGGGAATGAAAAATTGTGGAAAGAGAAATTATCCAAATGATGCCGAAGTTTGCAACGTTGGAATGCAACGAAATCTTTTTTTTTCGTTGCCAAAGCTCATTGTTTATATTCAGAATTTAATTGTCATGACAAAACGATCGGTTTTTGCTCCCTAAAAAATATATCAGTTCGAAAAATTAGAATAATTTTGAAAATTGACGAAAAGATCGATAAAAATAAATATATATCGTTGCGTTTCAACGTCACGAACTTCCAAATCATTCTTCCAGTCCCCATGAAGTTTAGTCAAGCAGCCAGACGTTTGATGGCCCAAGTTGAATTTTTAAGTAGGAAAAAAAGGAAGGAAAATCGTTATTATCCTTAAGTGATAGAAAAAGGCTCGAAAAAATTCCTTTTATGAAAATAACTTCCACGCAATCGCGCGAGGCTCCGAGGAGTGAGACAAGAGATTGGAGTCTTTGGTTCTCTTTGTTTGAATGAGTAATCACTACGGTAGCAAAACCAGTTGTTCGGAATGACGAGAGAAAGAGAGAAAGGGAGGAAGAGAGGGGGCAGAGGAGAGTGCGCGAAGATCAACGACGTGCTTACGCGATTATTCACAGAAGGCTCATTCAATTGAGAATGTTGAAGAGAAGAAACTGAAGAAATTGGTTTTTCCAGTTTAGGAATGTGAGTTTTCGCTAGAACAGAGAAAACCGACGTCAGGCAATAAGCCACGGGGCTTGTCCAGGGCCTTTCGCAACTGTATGCTCTTGACGAAAAAAGGAGAAGACTCTGGACGGAGATGGAGAATGAGAAAGAAAATGAACGACAGCGAGAGAGAGCCACTGACCCAGCAGTAAATAACGTGACCGCGCGACTTTTCCAAATCTCTTCTTTTCTCTCCCATCCCGAGCCTCGATGGAATGCTTGAGAACGAAACAACAACAAAAAAAAAAAAACACAAGAAAGAAATCTCGCCCAAGGCTGAAGCGAAGAAAATGGATTTGTTTCATTCGGGTAATGGCCGGGAGAATCGAATGCTTTTTTCTCATTTATACAAGCGAATTAATTAAACAATTTCGTCCTGGAATCAGTTCCATTTCACTATTTTATTGCTAGACAAAAATCTTCCACCCCATCGATCATTCAGGCCCTAAAAATCGACCGAAAATAAATAGATAGATTTTCAAAACTTTTTTTGTTCCCAAATCGAACACGATTTTTGTGGATCTCAATAATTTTTTTTTTCACTGCTCCTGTAGAGATCAATACGATCGATAAATTTCGAAAATCCCGACAAGTTTCGATCTAATTTCGTGTAAACTGAACGAGAGCTATCGCTGGGAAACGATTCGGCACGTAACGAGGCGGTTACATCGACGTATCCCGGTGAGCAGCTGAAATTAAGTTTCTGCCACTCCGATCGCCACTGAGTCACAGCTCCAGACAATTTTGCATTAGTTTATAAAAAAAATTGATGAGTAAATGACCGTGCGATGTTTCGTCTCTCGGAGATTTCCATCCCGCAGGAAAATAAAAATCGATTCACCATGAAAAATGTAAAATCAAGGAGAAACGAGCAAAAATGGAAAAAAAAAGTCGGTTGATCGACAGCGTGGAAATAAAGAGATGATAAAAATTGATGGAGTCGGAGAAAAAAGTGTTTCATTCATCTGAGGAGTCTGGTGCTCGGAAAGAATAATTGCAACACTGGCAAGCACTGACCGTCGGACGCGACAGAGACGTCTGGCTCTCGTCTATATATGAGCGCAGTAGTTTTTTTCTTCTGTTTGGTTCAACATTTATCTCTCTTGGTCCTGATCTATTAAACGGGTTGGATGGAAAATGCAAGCGAGCGGTTGATGCAGCGAGCGAGGGAGACGACTAGCAACAGTGGCGCTCGTAGGAGGAGGGTGAAGGAGGGAGGGGGGAAGGAATAAGGAGGTGCATGGTTGTGCTATAGAACAGGCAACTACAGGCACATACACAATGCAAACAGTGGAATATGAACGTGTGTTGTTTCGTATAGGATAAGCAGGCGCGCGGGTTCCGAGTTCCGACTCGCCTCGTAGTCGTTGTTGTCGTCGTCGTCGTCGTCGTCGTCTCTCGAACGCGCAGCGCAGCGGCGGTTAGCAACAGATTTGATCAGGATCGGACCAACTGGCACGTGTGGAAGGTGCGGACTACGAGGGAGCCACCGTCCGACCTCGTCGTACTTTGCATTTGACACGCATCGCCGATTCGACATTTAATTTTCATCAATTCTCCCCAACAAGTCTAATCGCCAACATTTTATTTTTTTTTCTTCTTTCATTTCAATGTTTGCATTTAAAATTGGGATTTTCATTATTTCGTATTTTCTCACGAACTCCTTCATCCTTTCATCTTCAATTATTACGATTCAATTATTCTCTTATTACCGAAGCTCGCATGTGAAATTTCTTATGGAATATTTACAGGCCTCGGAGATTCAATAATTCAAATTCAATTACGCTCTCACTATGGAACTTGCAAGGCAAATTTGACGTTAAACATTCATCGTCTGTGCACTATTTCAGGCCTTTGTCTTTTTGGAATAATTATCAATCCCGAAACATCGCTCACGAGGCCCCTGAAATCTGCGTTTTTTTTTTTTTTTTTTTTTTTTTTTTTTTTTTTTTTTTTTTTTTTTTTTTTTTTTTTTTTTTTTTTTTTTTTTTTTTTTTTGTTTTTTGTTTATTTGTTTTCCTTGGTGGATTCTTTTCCTTCGATAATTCATCAAACGAATTTGCCGAATATTTCGTGATTGATGGGCTTAGCCTCGAGTGCTAATGGACGCGCTTTTCTATCCACGAAAGCCCCAGCTTTTTCTCAACGCAGAATGAATATAGTTCAAGCGAGAGTAATATATATTTTTTTTATTATTCTACGCTAGCAACGAACACACCGAGCGTGGCTCTTTCTTCTGCAGGTGTATATCTGTGTGGATATATAAGTTAGAGAGAAATACACGTTCACAGACGAACGCGAACGTATCGTCGATCTCGCTCACTCACTCCTCGTTCTCTTCTCTCGGTTCTCGCGCCTATATTCTCCGTTCGCTTACTCACAAACCACGCGTCCTCTGTTGACCCATGCGGCGAAAGTTTCTTTTGTTTCCATCTGCGGGAATCAAGATTCGAGTGTATATGCACTCGAACGAGACTCACATACGCGTATCGAATAAGCGTTTCTTCATACGTACGCGTTGCTGCTGCTGTTTCTGCTTCTATTATAACACGTTGATATATTTATATCAATGTGTGTGTAGCATTTGTACGAGTGTGTTACGAAATCGCGTACTATTTCGTACACGTACACTGTAATAAGCGAAGATCCTTCGTTCCCCGAGATATTTTTTTTCATGCTAATTTAATCGCAGCAAACTCTGCTAATTATTGTTGTTATAACGCGCGCGCGCCCCGCTGCCGGAGAGAGAGTTCATCAAACCTGAGTAGCGTGTGTTTGGTCGGTGTTATTTCACGTGGAAAAGTATCTCCCTGTCTATTGACAATTGTAGCACGAAATAATATTGGAATGAAAATATAAAAAAATAAAAATATGAAAATATGGATTTTTATTACGCTTGGAAAAACAGTGGCTGCCGAGAGCCTCGAGAGATATGAGAAATTTCCTCAATCCTTCGTCAATGTTTGCCGGGGAATAATGACACGTCAAGAACGTACGTGAGCCAAGATTTTATGGAAAAATCGGTTTTATTCTCGAGAGAAACGATGAACCAAAGTTTCGTAGGATCGAAGACTCGCTCGAGGAAAACTACCGTGTCATGCATGGATTTTAATGATGAAAGTATTTCGTCGCTCGGCAACATTCTCAATTGGAAAATCGCGACGACGGGAGGGGCCATTAATGCAACAAAGAAAATTCGTCATTCACAGCCCCCGGAATGAGGCACCGGCCTTTGGATGGAAAGAGAAACGACCGACGCCGGAATGAGAAGAAAATAAAAGAATGCGAGCGCACAGCTTCGGCCCAATCCCAATGCCTAGTGCCGCCAGAACTCCGACGAACAGGTTTTTACGCTCTCGAGATATACCACCAACCACTATATACAAATATCTTTATACACATATTCACTATAGCGTCAAACCTTCTCCCTCGATCTCTATACCTCTACAGGGTGTTCCACGATATATAGTCCTTACGTACGCTAGCTGAAGATCGAATAGAAAACTTTTCGAGCTGCTCATCTCGACGCAACATTTTTTATGGACTTTATAAAATTTTTTATGAAAATTCGAGCAACTGTGAGGAGGAGCATTTGATATCTCGTGTAGAGAACGACGATAATTGGGGATCGCACAATTTTTCATGGTTCTCTACGGGGGGCAACCGAAAAATTAATATTTTGTGAAATAATTGCGAAATTTTTTGTTTTTTCAACTATTTACTTTTGAACTGGAAGCTCCGAGGATTACCTGGAGAAACGCCGGCGTCTCTGAACCTATAAACTTCCGTTAAATATTGATTCCGAAGGTTTATACGTTTTTACATTTCCGTAAGATACAACGAGCAGCGTTATTGGATTATACTGTAAATTATATTCGATTTACTGTGACGAGACTATTACCTCAATGTCTTCCTACCACCGGAATTCCTTGCGCCGAGTTTTTTATTCGCAAAAAAATCGATGACGTTTGCTTAAATTGCGAATACCGGGAGTACGGTTGGAAAAAGAGTAAAATTGCTAAGGACCTTTTTTGAAGAGCAGGAAATTTCCTACAAAAAAGTTTACAGCCGCGTCCTCGTGCACCCCCCGGTTCGATCGCTAAGAACTCATAAAGGAAACTCGTCGTGGATCAAAGTTCGTGGCTGTAATTACTCATCCTGGGACAGCCTGTATACGTGTCCAAGTGTGTTTGAGCATGGTAGAGTAAAGTACGGGTTATATGGGAGAGCCGAGAGACCGATGCAGTGTCAACGACACCAACAGCGAGATCGTCCACGATACTCGACCTTCAGGTTCGCCGGCTCGACGATCTACCGACTTCCGGTTTTAACGGACGCCCCCACTCGATACACATTGTCGAATATTAAACAATCCGACGAGGACTCTTGAAAAGCTTTAAAATACTTTTTAGCCGAAAAAAAGAGGCACACACACATTTAGATAAGAAAATATTCCTTGGCAACCAAAGAATGGAGAAAAAAAAAACGAGTTGTCGAGCGATCGAGGCCCCGTAGAGTCTGGCAGCGTCGAGATAACGCGAAGCTCTCAACGCCCGGTGGCTGATAGGACACACGAGTGTAACTACCGTTGTTCGCAAGGCCACCGGCTAAGGTCGTACACACTGTCAGTAATCAAATTAATATCTCTCTCTATTTATATATGAACGATTAACGATCATACGCTCGTGACGTCCTCAAATAATGGATTTCACGTTGATTTTTATGCTACATTTCATTTTCGATCGATATCACTACGTTTTCGAATCACCTCGATCATTCCATCGCTTATTCAAATTATCACATTTATAGTTCACCAATCATCGCACTGGAATTCGCCCCACAAATTGACCTCCAACTGTCTAACGCCAAAAGAAGATTCAACCGTTTATTTATTATTCGTACAATATGAATTTTCAAGCCGAATACGCGCGTAATTCGGTGAATTTCGAAAATCATGACATTTTTTCGTGTCGATTAAATTTTCAACGAGACAAAACAACGAATTTTCTTTGCATACTAATGATGCAAACTTCAACGTCGCAATTCGAGCCTTCCGAAGTTATAATTTCCATTTTTTCGAGAATTTTATTGAATTTTTGAAGAGAAAACCGATTGATAGAATTTTCCGAATTATTTTTGGAAGAATTTTGATTTTTGGGCCGATTATCTTGTTTACTTTTCTCGTATTTGGTTACACACTAAATTCTACGGGTTATTTTTCAAAAACTGAGAAAATCAAAATTTTTGGTGAATTTTCAACGAAAAAATATTCAATTTGATGAAAATCGCGAATTTTATTGATTTTTTGTGATTAAAACGAATATTTTGATTTTATTGACCATTGGGAATTTTATGAGCAAAATACCGGAGCTTACGTAAAATTGAGCCACCGATTAAACTCGTAAATAGATTTGTAAAGAAAATATAAGCCTCGCTCTCCTGAAATGCATCTGCAATCGTATTTATTACGCATCTTTGTTACCCGGAGCAATATTTACGTTACGTGGTATCGTAAGCGAAGGCCCGCGAGGTTTTGTTGTCGCGTCAGCCAACCGAGACCTACGCACACACGGGCGTTACACATCCACGAATACAGGCACGCATCCGAGACCGAGTTACTAATTGCATTTTTTCACAAATCCTACGAGAATAGCGCGCCCGTTACACTTCCCGCGCATTTTCATGACGAAACTCAACCGCGTGCTTTACCAACGACGTGTAACTATCTTTGCCAACGAGTTTTTCTTTATAAATTAACGTAAATACGCTGGGCATCCATTTACACGAGGCGAAAGCATTTGAACCTTAATCGGATTGATGTCAGTCGTGGGAGTTTATCGTTCAATTATGGCTCTGAGTCAGGCTTTTTACACTTTGGCTATTTCTATCGAAATGGTGGCGCGAATTTTTCTGCGAAGCGCGAACGACATTTTTTTTGTGGTCACGAAATTTTTTACTTCAATTTTTAACGTCGAGGCTGAAACTTCGGCGAAATTCTATTTTTCTCCATTAGTACAAGAAAATTTCGAAATTCCGTTCGATTCTTCCTGCCGGTTCGAAGAAAAAAATATCCATTTGATCCGTGACGAAGAAAGTTTGCGAATTTCGTTGGGCGCAGCTTCGAAATTCAAAATGTCGAGCTCGAAAACTCGAGCGACTGCAGCGCCGCAATCAGAAATGTATTTGATAAATATAGATTGAGTTACGATGTTACGATACATGGAAAGGGTTCGAAACTACGGGGCCCGATTCGCGGTTAGATACAGGCCTGATAATAACCTGTAGCCGGTGGCCGAAGATTCTCTCGCGCAAATGGTCGAAATATATCAACAAAAAAGCATGTTGTAAGTGAAAAACATAAGCGGCTTACCGAGGTAGCAGGAAAAGGTTATTTCTCGGAGAAATCCGAGGCGTTTATTGCTCCGTAAGATGCAGGAGTTATCTGTGAGCCAAAAATTCGCGATTCGTTGAAAAACCGCGTGTGTCCTAACCCAACATTTGTGATGGCGTACACGAAATAGTTGGAGAATCGAAAACTTTTTTATTTCCGATCACTACATCACATAAAACACTATTTCACTGTATTAACGAATTCGCGTATCAAACCAATGGGATTTCGATATGAAGGAGGAATGAAAAACACGCGAGTAGTCGAATAAAAAAAATTGTAGCTCTGTGGCAGCCGCCACGTACGAGGAACTATCACGCGAACCGGGGTGTATATAGCAAGCACGCTTGCCCTCTGTGCGAGATGTTAACCAACCGTTTGTTTTTTTTCTGTTTCTTTTCGCCCCCCTTCTTCATTAAACTCTAAGCTTTTCGGTCGAAGTCTTTTGACACAACTCAAAGTGTTAAATACGATGAGTGTCGCGTCGCGCTCTGCTTCTCTATCTCACTCAGTCGCCATTTACAAGACTAAAAAAGCAAAAAGTGGTTCACGCACACGTATACCGGCGAAACAGACAAGCGCACGTCGTTTCATCTCTACTCCCCGGTACGACCTATCCCAATTACACAGCCACCAACGTCCTTGAGGTGACTAACCAACGTTCGACTGTGCAAAACAGAGGCGAGAGGGATGCATTCTCTCTCTCTCTCTGATGGAGGGGCGCCAGGGAGGAGGGGAAGTTTCTTTGCTGGGGAAAAAAATTGCCGATGGCGGCGCTCAAACTTGCTGTCTTTTATCTTCTCGAAAATTGTACCACAAACGCGCAAGGATATGTGAAGAAAAAACTTAAAAACATGATAATTCCTCAATGTCTGTCATAATTTCGTCCCACAAATATGAATGATTTCCCTCCTTCATACGTAAGTTTCCTGGCATCGATTTGCCATACCGGCATGATTACGAAAACCAGTTCGCGTGATTACAGGACGAAGCTCGAAAAGGCTTTGATTCGGCGAGGAGCAGAAAACTGAATCAGGACAATCGAATTATGATTCTGAACTTAACAAGAAAACAATTCGACCAAAAATTTAATGGAACGAATTTTTTCTTACAATTCGCACTCCAACGTCGATTGTTTTTTCAAAAATCTGATTTGCACTGGCAGCAAATATTTCGAATGAGTCAGAGCGGTGGCGTACGGAACTTGTGAGCAATATCGAAACAGCCCGCCATTACGGATCTGTGTTTTTTTACTTCTCTTTTCTATTACAGATACTTGAGAAAAACTTACGTTCGATGATTTCACACGTTGGTCGCGATTCACAGGTAGATTTTGCCAAATTCGATGCTTTTTTCACGAACAGCTTCAAGAATGGCACAATTTTTATGAAAAAAATTATTTTTGTAGTAAAATATGATGCACGATGTACACTGATGCATTAATACTCCAATAATGAAAGAATAAAGAGTAGCAAGGTGCGAACGATAATCGTAATACACACGCGAGATCCGAGCGTTTAGAAAGTTCACCGATAAGACCCAAGAGCTCGCCCACGACGCGTTCTTTCCCGCTCCCTCCCCCCTCCACACTCTCTTTTCGCGTTCCTTTGCGCGGCTGTTGTTGCGTCCCTTTGCACACGTTTCTCGTATTGTATTTATACACAATACATAGTTATACTATATGCCTTTGAAATATTATGGAAGCGTATTGACAGTACTTGCGTACGGGGCGTTCTGCAACGCTGTTGCTTTCTTCACCGCACTCTAAAAAGGAGCATTTCCATTAAATCCACAACAAATCGCGTGCGGTCCACACTCTAGCCTTTAATTTCAACGTGCCTCTTTCTGAATGACCTAAAAATAATTCACATTCAAAAAGTCGCGTGCATTTATTTTCTCTCGCTATATTGTTTCTCCCTCATGTTTGTTTTGAATCGCGATTTCGTGCTGCGAATCGTACTTTCGGAGCACGAAAGTACGTCATTATTATTGTTTGCGCAATACCGAATGTTTTTTTTCGCAGGCTCGTCTCTCCTTCAAAAATCTAACATTGAAATAGAATTTTGGATATCTGTCAAATATCGCTTGACCAAGTGCCAAGTCGCGATCTCTTGCTCCTCTTTTGGGAGCTTTTTTCACATTAACAATTGGACAATTAATAATTCGTTCTGAGAATTTGTTTGTTTGTTTTTTTTGTCGTTTTGTGAGAAATGAGCGAGCATCATCGTGCATGACGGAAGGGTAAGGCATAAACTAACAAGCCGATGAGTCAACGGGCTCTCCGAAGAGTCTCTTCCACTGTTCTATCCTATCGAATACCCGCAAATTCGCGCACACATGCTGGACGCATGGCTCGACGCATGCTGCTTTTATTTTTCTCTTCTTCTCGCCATTACCCGTTTTTTTGTCTCTTCCACAATATGCGCACGGAGTAACAGTAGTAACAACTAATTACAACACACACTGCTTGCGCTATACGAGTGTGGGAACAGACAAAGGGAGATAAGATATTGCTTTGTACTGAAAACTAATTGCGAAGTGGCGATATTTCTAATGTTCTCTGGAGTAAGAGGGATCGAGGAGTTGAGAGTAAGAAAATTCGCCTTATTAAATACACCACGCTCATTATTTCAAAATATATGGCTCCTGATAATCAAGTACACTGATATTCTTTGTAAACAACAACAAATGAGGGTTCAAAAGTTTGGACGCAGCCTTCGTTTTTTCTCGTAAATAAAAATGAAAATGTTTGCAGTCGATCGAATCTGAATTCAACGGCACGGAAGCTCGAACTATTCGTGCCTGCGAGTTTCCTCGAATGAAACTTTCGAGTTTGACAGTTCCACTTTTTTTTCGACCTGTACACTCTTCCGAGAATAGTCCAGTGGCGGTTGGGGCTTTCGTGTTCGGCGCAGGCGTAACCTTTTCCCTCCAAATTATATCGAAACGATTCGTCAGTATCGGAAACACGAATTTTTCACAGCTTCCGGACATTTCAACGAATGAGTGACCTTGATTCAAAGGGTAAATGATGGATCGGGATTATGGGATTTGCGAACAGGACAAATAATGGCGACAGGTTGCTCGTCGTATTTTCTATTCGTGTGTTTTATTGTGTTAATTCTTTTGCTCATAGTATAATACTAACAAAACATTTAATTAGAAAAAACATCGGTATATGTTTGTGAGTGGTGTATAGACGACATGTTCGTTTGTTTTAATTCGTTTTTAATAATTATTATTTGTTTATTCGGTGTGATGAAAGCGACTACGTGTTTATTTTTTTTATTTTTGTTGCTAATGCGTTACGCATAATATCTTCTGGCTAATGTATGTAATACGATTATTCAATAATTGTCTACGGTTTAGTAGATGGATTTATAACGACGGTTTAACGCGCAAAATACGCGTAATATCTTTTCTTTATTGTTTGAGTTTGTTATGATGTGATTTTTCGTCTTTCGCTTTAAAATTTTTTTCTTTAGTAAATGCCTCTCGTTCAATTCTTGATTTCCGTGTCACACTGTACAATACACATCGGTTTATTCAAAGACGGGAATTACACTCTCCATTATTTTAATAAATTTTCTTTCTTTCATTTTTTTGTCAATTCGATGATAATGGCTACGTTTGTTACGTTTTTTCTTTTCTCATTTATAACGCAATCGCAAGGAGGTTAGAAAATGCTACCGACACATGCTCAAATTTCGCACTCTTATCATTAACCTCAATAATTATTACAATTTTTAAATCTTTCTCTCGTTTGTTTGTTTGTTTTTTCTTTCATTTTGATAATTATTTGTCCAAACACTGAATATTTTACAACAGCCATCGATCCCAACCCTTCAAAATCCTGTATCAAAACAGTTGACAACGTTCTTATTCGTTGTTGTTGTTGATTTTAAGTTTCTCGTAACTTAACATATTTTGCATTTTTCTTTCTCACATTTCCCTTTTCGCATTCGTTTCCTTTTTGTTATTTTATTAAAACTTATCATTATTATTCTTTCTTTCATTTACTTTGTTTCTTTCTTCTTGTTGTTTAATTATTATTTTTGTAATGCGTACTCAGTAGCATATCGTTTGATCCAATAGTCTATATCAATAATAGGGGTATATCGTAAATTTTGTAATTTTTCTAAAAAATATTGTCTAAAAAATATGTCGACCTAGAGATTATTATGACTGATAATCACAGACAATTTTTATCCTTTTCATTTGTTTTCTCACCATTACATTTCTCTCTCTCTCTCTCTCTCTCTCTCTCTCTCCCTCTCTCTCATTCCTCGTAAATTTTGCATTTTTTTTGCGCGTGTCGTTATGTTTTTTTTTTTTCGTTTTTCCTTCTTCTTCCTTCTTTTTGCACTATATAAATATAAATTATATAGCATATCGTTATAATAGCCTCGCCGTTAATATTTCGACACGAAAATTATGCTTAAGCGCGATTCTTCAACTCCCGAAACTCTCGGCAAAGAGAGACAGAGTGAAAAAGACGCGATATTAAAAACCTGACGAAAAGACAAATAAAATAAAACAACCGAGAAATGTAGACACACAAGCGGTGCTGCTGCTAAAAAGTGACCAAGTTACACGAGTGACTGCGCGAGTTTCGTACTTATTACGAGACTCTTTGGGTGTGTTGTATTTGTTTTTATCGGTGTATATTGTTGTCGGCGGTGTGGGTGCGAGAGAGCGCAAATACAACGAATTATAATTGCAATGTGTTTGTGTTTTTTTTTCTTCATATTCGTAATACTACTACGGAGTTATAAATCCACTACTCGGTGGCAAGGGACTGTATGGAGCAAGAAATATATCTTTTTAATGCTATTTCCTCTTTCATTTGTTCGCTTTTTTTTCTTCGCATGAGTAAACAATGTTCAACTGTTTGTTTTTAATTTGTTCACCAGGCAAAGGCACAAAAAAGTATGAAAAATGATAAAAATCGAAGGAAAAATGGGAATAAAATGAAATAAAATTTTTTTCCTTCCTATGGATCAGCAAACGTGATGTACATTATTATGTTGTTCGTTAATTCGGAACAGCTGAAGCAATTATGGTCGTATCTTACGCGTAGTTTCTTTTTCTTCTTGTTGTTGTTCTTTTCTTTCTACTTTTTTATGTGTTGTTGCTTTTAGATATATATATGTATACGTTGTTCCACAATAATTTGAAAATATATCGCGTTTATCGTATGTATAATATATATAACACATATATATATATATATAATTTATCAACCAACTTATCTCGTCGTTTGGTGAATACCACCAAAAATTCTCGCACATGTTCTGGCTCGGTGAAGCAAAAAAAACGTTGTTAGTCGATATTTATGTGTTTATATATATAAATCGCGTTTTTTTCGTCAAGCTCGACTGCTTGCCCAAAAAAAAATATATATATATATATGTTTGTATGCATAAGATTAATTAGAAAATTATTAAATTATTACTTTGCTCGTTCGATCAAAAAAATCGTCATTTATAATCAATAAATATCAATAAAATATCTAACATTGCTATTTATAGTATTTTTGTTGTTTTTAAATCAATGGACACATGTTTTTCCAAATTGATTACCGAATTGATTAAAATTTTTTTCCGTTATTGTTTTTACAATTAAAAATTATCATTATATTAACAATATTCTCCTCCGTTTAAAATTAATATTAAAATTATCAAATAGTTACAACGCTATGAAGGATTAAAAGGAGAAAAAAATATGGATCATAATGTAGCTAAAAAAATGGCAATTTCTCGTGACCAGAACAAGTTTCCATTTTTTCTTTCTTCTACCTTCTTGCTCTCTCCCTCTCGTTCTCTCGCTTTCTTTCTCTCTGCCTCTCGTTTTCACGCCAACTTTTTACAACTCATCATACATATTTTGTACCAAACCAGGCCGATTAAAACGTTAGCAGCGCTTCGAGACATTTTATTGCCTCGCTGAAAATAATGTTCCTGCCATCATTTGTCCTTTATATTACTTCGTTAAATAATTCGCAATCAATAATCTTCGTTTATAATGCTTATTCGTCCTCCTCTCTCCACCTTTTGTTTCACTTCTTTTAAATCATACTTTTCATTTTTCACTTTTTTCCCTTTCTTTTCGTCATTATTCCAATCGCAGACTTGCTCCTTCCTACAGCTTTCTTATCTCTAGGCCATTTCTTATCTTTTGTCTCTCTCTCTCTCTCTCTCACACACACTATTTTTGTTTGTTTTTAAGATTTTTTTCTTTCTTATTTATTTTTCTTTCATTCTTTCGTTTTTTCATTAAAAGTGCACTTGACGGTGTCCGTGGAGCACCAAATTTAAGGGATGTCTACCTCGGCAGATATTGATCGATCAACCCCACCTCATCAAAATACTTGTTTTCTCTCCCTCCTCATTTTTTCATCCTCTTTCTCCACTTATGTTTCATTATTTTGTTTTTATTTTGTGTCGTTTTTTTTCTCAATCTTTACTTCTTCTCCACTCGACGTCGCGCATTCAATTCACTCGAGTTAGCGTCTACAGATAAAAGACTATTTGAGAAAAATCCAAGGCAAATTGCCCTTTGCAAAGACTCAATCCTATCCAGCCCTCCACAAGTAAACGAAAAAAAAGGAAGAAAAAGAAACAAGAAATATGAATATCGAATCAATGAAACTGCATAGCAACCCGATCGTTTTTTTTTCTTTCCTATTGTGGTAAAATGATACGGTAAGAAAGTTGAGAATTCTACGGCATTGTTACGAGTTGTGCCTCGCTCGAAGACTATTCACAAGGGTTTTTATATATAATAGACATATATATATGTATTCATGATATAAATATTGGAAATATAAATCGCGGATTGAAGAAACATCGTTACGGGCCAAGTATCCCGTATTTTGTCTCGTTCGTTTAATTGGAAGCACGACAATACACGAGAAGTTATTTTATGATGAAACGAGCTTAATTAAATTAATTAATCAAGTGTTGAGAATGCCCAGTCGTAATTTGCACCAAGGTGAAGCACACCGCAACACAAAATCTGACACCACCGGTTTCTATGCCCGAGTCTATCGTCTTTCCTTCTCTCTTCCTTATTTTTATATTTTTTTTTTTCGTTTTTTTTCTTTTTATCCGTTTGTTCATATTGCAAGCTTTAGGATATTCGTTAATTATCAGTGTATTTACAAATATATCATTCAGACCCGAAAATTTCAACGATATTGAAGTTCGCATCGTCGAAAAGCAACGAAAAATCTTTTTCTCCCTTTTTTTATATCGAATTCCTTTTCCAATTGACACAAGTTTTGCTTGATTCTTTTTATTGCAAGCTCGCTCCATAGAGCCAACAAAAATTTGACCATTTATTGACGCCCCGAGTCACCAATTACTTTGGCTACTTCAATAAAGAATGATTTTTCAAGGCCTTTCAATTATGCCGAATTCAATAACATACATTTTCGCCAATTTCTGCCAAAGTAGCTATACCTCCTGACAGGTTTTTCTCATGAAAAAATCCTGCCTCGTCCTGCCATTATTTATCTCTCTTTCTCTCTCTCTTTCTCTCTCTCCTCGCTTAATGCCTATTTTTATATTTTATCTTACAGCAAAATTGATTAATTTTTTGTTCTCTTACATCGAAGACTGTTCTCTCTTTTCCTCATTTATCATCTTTTTCTCCTCTCTCCTTCTCTCTTTCCCTCTTTTACTCTCTCGCTCTCTCCCCTAATATCAAGGAATCTTGAATATTTAACAAGAGAGTTTTCTCTTTTCATGCTATACCCAAAAAGCAGAGGTAATAATATAATACACAATGTTAATTTTTACACTGTACACTAAATCTGGATTATACGATGCTTCGAACAAACGAAGCATATTAAAAACAGAAAATATTGGGAAATATACAATTAAATGCTATCTACAGTGTTATCGTATGGTGCTTATCCATTTTCATGAAAAATGTATTGGCGTGTATGTGTGGGTGGATTTGTGTGTGAGAATTGCCGATTTTTGAGTCGGTTGTCATGAATTTGCAATTTTTCTCGCGATACCACGAGATTACTACAATTTTTTCTACAATTTCTTTCGAAAGACGTTGCGCACGTACTTTACGATCGAAAGTTCCAGTCAGTCAGAACTTTGGTTTTTCGAAATTTGATTAAAAGTGACAAAAATGCCAACAAGTTGCCGAGGAATCGAGAAAATTGAAGTTTCTCCAACGAATTTTATTTGTTTCGAAGAAAAATAAAGTTTCAAGTCGTGAGTTTGAACTTTTTGAAAATTAAAAACGATCCAACTTGTTGAGAAGCTCTTGGAATGGTTATCAATGAGAATCAAATGAACACTGCAATTCTGAGTGAGTTTCGTAAAATCGCGGCGTAAGGCGACAAGGGACAATCCGTATTTAGCGTAAAGCGTAGAGCGAGACTCTTGAAGACGCGGTTCCCGTGTGAAAAAGTCATCCACGATTATCGTACAATGAACATTTCTTATTCTATTACGTGATTTTAGTCGCGTGTCATGGCGAAATGCGCTCCGGAGAACGTGAAGTGTGACATTGACTGGGTTAACTGCTAACGGAGTTTCTCTGTTCAAAGAAATTGAAAAAAGTGATAATCGGATGCGAAAGACTGCACTAAATCCGTTTGACCTTTCGCGATATTCAGGCTATGCTGCACAACCAGACTATTTGCTTTTCTGCAACTATATGTTAGCGGGAAGAGAGTCTATGATATCTGAAAATAGACTGATAATGGAAATCAATAACATTCAATAATATGAGTCCAGCACTGAAGCACGCGTGACTATAGCATATTTGTCCCTATGCTTTGTGTTTGTTTTCTCGTTTTTTTCTCCTCTCCTTCTTCTTATCGAGAAAAAATTCTTGTCGACCATTACGATTATTATTAACACAGTCTCAGTTGAGGTATTTGCGACACCTACGCGATCCGCAGGTACATGGGATCTTTATGTCCTCGAACGGAAATTTGTAGTCGTAAGTCAGCTCCTCCCCTTGGACGATTCGTCGCAGTGCGAATATCAGGATGTGCTTCTTACCCAAGATGTCAACCACTCTCGAATAACAATTTGGCTGAGGAACGAAACAATATTTTTTTAATTCCACTGCTCCGTATAATTCGAAAAATTATAAATCTGGCTCTGTCGCCTAAGAAAAAAGTCCAGGAACTCATGGCCAACCTCTCGGGGATTTCGAAGCAGATTTATAAAAAATTCATTACGAAGAAAAATTGATTTCGAGCCTGAAATTGTCGAGGAATGGTTACAATTCATTTCAGTTCGATTTGCGATTATTTGAGACTCCAGGACGTGCGGAATTCTTTAGCATCTGTGGGCAACTTTTTGGGAATTCCAGCGCATATTTACAGAAAATTAAATATAAAGAAAAAAGTGATTTTGAGTCTAAAATGGTCAGGAAATGCTTATAAACCATTTCAGTTCTATTTTTAATTTTTTTAGGCTGCCGGATGTGCAAAACTCTTTGTGCTGGTTGTATTGTCAGGATGAAATAGTATTATTACCTCGCAGGAATGATTGATGAACCTGGCCGCATTCCCTTTCATCGTGGCATCAACAACGAGATGATCGTCGATCTTGAACATGTAACATCCGATGTTTTTGCTGTCGTAATATTTTTCCCTTTTGTCAGTAAGAGACGCACGAATAACCTGAGGATGTGAAACAAGAATTAATCACCCATTCGTATCTGTTTTTTTTTCATAACTATAGTGTCGACGACATTTTCGTTGGTTTGGAATAAAAGTTACGCAGTCAAGAAATTTTTACCTCTCCGGCATACTCGATAACCATTTCCCCAGCTTCGATGTCTCGCAGACAGAACAACCCACGGCCATGAATGTGCGAGTGATAGACACCGACCGATTCCTTCGATGTTTCTTTAAGTACCCTAAACCTCATTGCCATCGGAAGATTTGTACTCGCGGCTCTCCTGAAAACGAGAAAAGTGAATTTTCCAAATTAAAAAGCGATTTTTTTTTTTTTTAATCGAAATAGACGAGCATCTATTTTTTTCCTGGCAATTTCGGGTGAGACGGATCTCACCTCATTTCAGTCTCGGAGATGGCAATCATTTTAGGCTGTTGCCGATGTCTGGAAGCGAGCCAACTGAAAACATCGTGAACTTTTCTGCCCTTGAATGGTTCAGCTCGAGCAGCTCCGCTGTCGCATTCTGCGAAGGTGTCATTGTCGAGATCTCGAATTTTGTTGGGTGGTTTGAGGTCGTGGAACTTTGGTTTGTACTTGGTGCAACGATTGACTCCGGCCAATTGTTCAACGAGATAAATGGTCGCGTTGTTATCGAGTCCGAGGCCCTCCGTGAGAGGGTTATGGGCAAGCGGTGGTAAGTTGTGAGCTTTGCGTGCGTTTTGTACGGCTTGAAAAACAGTTTCCCAAACTTCGGCCATCGACGAGGCGGTGTGGGTGAAACCATCCTGGGATTTTATTTCGTACATCAAACTCGGGCCGGTCAAAGTTTTTTTGGTTGTTTTTTCAACCGGAGGATCTTTTTTCGCTGGCGTAGTGGCAGCCGCTACACTTTTCGCTACGAAACGAGGCTTCTTCACGGCGATCGGAGGCGCCCTGGCTTTCGGTAATGGAATATTTGCGTCCTCAGCTTTATTCGCCTTGAGAGTGAAAGTTTTGATCGGGAGCAATTGCAGGGAAGCAATTTGCGGAGCTTGTTTCGCTGTCAATATTTCAACTGACGTGATTTTCGGTGGATTTTTATTTTGACAACCAGGCGGTTTCATGTTATGGGCGATTTTGTACGAACCATCTTCCACTTGTTTTTGTAGGACCATCTTCAGCGGCGTACTTTCGATCTTCTCAGGTTCCTTTTCCTCGGGAACATCGACTTTGACATTTTCTACGGGCGTTTCGATGGGCACGACTTTTTCAATCGGTTCTGGCGATTTGAGCGGCTCCACGACTTTGGGTTTCTCAATTTCTTTCTTCTCCTTAATCGGCTCCACACTCTCGACAGGTTCATCGGGTTTAACGATCAATTTGACGGAATCCTCAGGCTCCGGTGTCGGAAACTTAATCACTGGTTTCGTGGGTTCTTCTATGACGATTTCGTGTTTTTCCACTGGCTTAACCGGCTCGGGTTTAGGCAAGACGGCTTGCATGGGCAATACACGATTCATAGGTCGACACAGAGGTGCTACACTGGTTGGTGGTATCGTCAATTTGCTCTGTACACTTGGTACAACGGTATTGACATTATTGATGTTAGGACTGACGGAAATGTTGTTGCAAACGTTGGAAACAACGTTATTGTAGTTATTGCAAATATTATCCGTGTCAGAGTTAATTTTACTATTTACAATTGCATTTCTCTGCATAATATTCTGCAGATGTGGTATTTTTGAATTAACGCTCGACTTGATCATGTTGGTATTTTCGGAAACGTGTTTAGAGTCGAAATAAGGCCTGGTCGTTTTGTCGATCGTTTGCTCGGCGCCGTACAGCGGTTCGTTGACTTTCCACTGAGTGTGATTCATCTGAGTGACTGTATGAGAAGCAGGGCTCGGTTTGACTGCGACACGAGGAATATTCGAAATAGTTTGTTGAATCGGTTTCGACGAAGTTACGATATTCGGAGTGGGTTCGACGTAGGGCAATTGTTGAATCGGTCGAATATCGATGATCGGAGATCGCGTTGATTCGACGCCAGGGTGAGAAGGATTGAGGGGAATGGTTTCGCAGGAAGGAATGACGAAGCTCGTGCTGTCGGGGATAGCGGGGGACGGAAGGTTTATTCTTGAAGTTGGAAGAGGCGGAGGAGGCGGAGGAGGTTGTGGGTTCGGCGGAGGTGGCCGTGGGATCGGTTCCGGAGCCGGTGCACTTTGATTCATAACGACGTAACTTCCGTGAGGCACTCCTTGGACAGCCTGGACAGCTGGGACACTGTTCTGCAACGTTTGCACATCGACCATCGGCTCCATGAGCTTTGAAGCTTGATAAACTTGCGTAGTCGTTTGGTAACTGCTCGCAAGTACTTGGGGTACTGCGCCAGTCATAAATTGACTCGATGACATGACAGTATTGCTGACGATGGTTTCCAGGCCGTAGTACATCGGCTGACTGGAGACGAACATGCTGCCGGTGGAGTCGGAAAACATTTCGAGGGTCGGAGTCGAGCTGAGAACGAGTTGTTCCGAAGAAATAACGCCGCATTGTATAGCGCTTGGTTGCTGCTGTATTATCGTTCCCAAGACCGTGGGTTGCTGCTGGGGCGCGATTTGGACACCCGGCAAAACGGAGATCCCGCCGTTTTGGAGGGCGAGCAAATTGTCCGAAGCAGTTTGAATATAAGCGCCAGGAACCAGTTGATTCGTCGCTATGAATTGTGGCTTGTAAGAAGTTTCTTGCTGGCCACCCAAGGTCGTGATGTACTGTAGATTTTGTCCTGATTGTTGCTGGAGCGTTTCCACGTACGCGGACATCATGCCAGACCCGGGGACTTGTTGAAGAATGACGGTGGGTCCGCTGGGTCTTTGCTGTTGAAGTTGCAACAGCGGAGACGATGTTTGCATCGGTTGATAACGAACCTGTTGATTCGCATGCTGTTGCGGAGGCAAGGAATTTCTCACGTTAGGTTTTATCACTTTGGCCCTCGGTCTCGTAACTCGTGGAGATTTCGGCTTCGTCGTTCTTGTCGCTGGAACCAAATTCACCTGCGGCACAGGATCGTTCGACTGCATCATTGCCGATGAGTAATTCTGACCGATCGCTCGAGAGTTTTTACTCATCTGGGGCGCACAACGGTCCAAGGAAGCTTGAACCAGCTCCGGAGAACCGCTGCTACTTGTTTCACTGGGAGGCGGCGGTGAGTCCGGAATCTCGGTTATTTGGACTGTACTTTCAGGGGGTAATACTGCGGCTGGATTGGGCAATGTGGTTGTTGTCCTTGTATACTGGGTCTGGACGATCATATCGTTGGACGTTAATACTGTTTGATGAAGAGTTTCTACGGTCGCGTGCGTGTGGATCTGAGGAGTTATTATCGCTTGAGCAATAGGCTCGATCTGGTGAATGGTCGGATGAGGCGACGCGACGGAAGCTTCGAGAGGCGAGGTGACTTGAGTGTCGGGATATTCGGAGGACATGGTGTGACCTTCGGAAGGTGACATGATGACAAACTGCGGGGACATGGCGCCGATGCTCGGCGAGAATCTCGAATCAGGCGACGTCCCTTTGTTGTCCATCGTTTCCGAATCGCTGTCACTGGTCGTCACGATATCGCAGTTTGACAAGTGACGGTCGTAACTGTCACGAGTCCTGTATGTACATTTGCAACGTTTGCAAGTTACGGGACGGTCTATCGGGTCGGAAATAGGCACAGAAGTCGGCAAGGACGTTTCGTTCTCGATGGTTCGGGGCGACATGCTGTTCTCTTCGTCGCTGGATATGTCGTCCGCCCCATCCAGCTGAGGCATTCGCATACCATCCTCCGAATCCTCATCTCCGAGATAAGTTTTATCTAAATTTCGGCATTTTTCAGTCTTCGAGCCTCTCGGCGAGGATTCTTCGTAACTGCTCGCGCTGTCCGTGCTCAACGATCGTGGACGTTCTTTGTAGGAATACCAGTCGGTGTTGTCGCACGAAGATTCGTCGTTCGTCCCGTCCACTTGAGGTATCAATTCCGTTCCGATCGTTCCAATCCTCTCCTCGATGTTGTACTCCGGAGAACTGCACTCGCTCGCGCTACTCGGGTCTGCCGGACCGTCCACCTGGAGGATTCTCGGTTGTTGTCTCGCGTGCTGCCACAAAAGTCTCTTGTGGTCTTTGTTCTCGTCGCGTGGCGAGGGGACTCGGTAACTTTCCGAAAGAATACTCGGCGTGTTGGCTCGGCCGACGGTCACCATGATACTCTCGGGGATTCTCAACTCGTGGAACAACGAGGCTCTCTCGACGTTCGCCGAATCGACCAGCATGACGTTCGCCTCACCGGATCTTGTTGTCGCTGTCGGCCTGGGCAGTTTTCTGCGTTTCATCGTCGGCCCGTAAGTCCCGTCGAGCTTGCAGCTCCAGGTCAAGCTGCAGGATCGCTGATGATGTCTCTGGCCGCCAACAACCAACGGATTATTCGTCATAACCTCGGACTTTGATCTTTTCAGTTCACGGCCTCCGATTTTTTGGCTTTTCCCGTTGACCAAATCATCCATGAAATCTTGCACGGAGCCTTTCGCCTCGAGGTGTAGCCAAAAATCGTTTTGGGCAACGGACTCGGAAATGGGCGCGTCGACTTTCGAGATTTTGCTCTCCGGCGGCTTCATTATGTCCTCGACCTCTGCCTGCAGGATTTCGTCCTTCAGCAAATCCTGGCCAAAGACCCCATCGCTTTTCAAATCCATCGCCAAAAAATCCTCGTAAGTCATTTTCGGAAAAATATCTTGCATGGAAATTCCGTCGAGGAGATCGTGCGGCAAATCTTCAAAAATAGCGTCTTTTATCTCCGGCGGTAAGAGGTCAGTGTTGTTTTGTTCGGCAAGATTCTCGTCGACCTCGCGATTGCAAACCGCGTCGATAAGCGCCTCGAGACTTTGCTTTATCGCCAATTTCTCACGCTTTTCCTTGTCCACCATCGCACGTTCTTCCTCTTTTTCACGCTCTTGTGAATGATCGATCGTCACGTTGTTTTCCGCCTCGACGCACGTGTCCGGCACATACATTTGCACGTAAGTTCTTATGTAATAGCGCACGATTTTCATGGGGTTTACCGTCGACCAATACAGTCTCGAGCATCGATAATTCGTCGGCAAAATCTTCTCACAAGTGTCCGAAAATTCTGGGACTATGCTCCCCAGGCAATCCACGGTCAACGAGCCGATCATCACTTTGACTTTGTCAGGCTCCGCGTACTTTTTCTTCTTGCGATCGAGCTCGACGTAAACGTTTCTCCGTAGATCGAAATCTGCTTCGTTCTGAGTCGTTCTCTCCGTACAATTCGCCAGGTGCAAAATACAAAAGACAGTTTTGTCGTCGTTGAAGGCGAGTCCGATGTTCCTCGCACAAGGAAAGTGAAAAGTGTTGTTACAGTTTTTCGAGCAGCATCCTATGCTCGCGCCTTTTTTCCCGCACTCGGTGCAGCGGATCAAACGACCGCGGGAAATGGCGCTGTGCACGTTTTGCAGCGAGCCGTCAATCTCCTCGAAAACTTCATTCGACCAGAGAGCGCAATTTGAGTGAACCCATTCGTTTTGTCCGCAGTAGAGCAAACGACCTTCCCTCGTTTCTTGTCCGTCGGACAAACCTTTGCAAAGACAACAAGATCTGCTGTCCTCGGAATGAAGATTTCCGTACAAATTGCCAGTTTTCGCGGCTATAGCTTTGGGGGCTTTGAGCACTTCTTCCCTCCAAGTCTCGAGGATCGAATCGTCGAGTTTCGTCGGCGAAAGATCCGCGAGTTTCTCCGTACCGTTTTTCGCCCCTTCGCCGCTGGTCGGCGAGCCAAATTCGATGGATTTTGGATCGAACCAGGGAAATATTTCGTGCAAAGATTTGTGCAAAGCGTCAACGAGCTCTTGGCCTCCTACTCGGTTCACCACGTGCTCCATGTCGCAATAAAATTGCACCAGCGAAGTGTACTCGTTGCTGTTAACTTTCCGCTTGATCGACATGAGGCTTGGCGAAGGCCGAGTCACGATTTGACTCTGCGAACACTGACACTCTCTGCTGTCGCTCGAATCCTGACTCCCAGTCTCTTGACCGTCCCGCGAATTGCTGTTCTTGCTCGTTCTCGCTGAACACTCTTTCGAATGAAACTTTTGCCTCAATCTTCGCAAACCCCGACGCGGCACTTCGCTCGTTTGCTCCTCCGGCTCGCAGTTCTCATGCCGCGCCCTCGATGTCCCTTCGGATTTTGATTCCGTCCCAGTCGCGCTCGTCTCCGTCGATTTGTCGCTGCTGCAATCCTCCGATTCTTCCTGATTTTGATATCGCTCCGTTTCACTAAATTCCAACTTTCTCACGCTCCCCATCGGCCGACACGGACATTCCTTTCGAGGACTCCATTTCAGAGCAGCACATGCCTTACGATTCCTACTCAACGCTTTTATCACCGCGTTCAATCCAGCTTTCAACTCGCTCTCTATCGCTGTACGCCACACCGAATTTGGCTGCGGCGAACATTGACTGCACGTGAACTCTATCGAATCTGGCAAGTAACTCAATATCTGGTAAGACTCGTCCGACAAACCCTCGCAACGCGCATGGACCCAACACGAACACTCGTTGCACTCCATCATCTGGAATATTTGCAAAATTTTACCGCCTGCTTTTTTCCTCTCCGCACAATAAACATGATCACTAAAGTTTGCAGCGTTCGAGTCCGACGAAAAATACTTTTTATCCAGATTGTAAGTTCAATTTTTTTTAAATTACAATTTTTGTGTCAATTTTTTTTAATTGAAATCCTCAAAAAATATCTTTTCATTCTTCTGATTGGATATTGAATGAGAAAAAAAAGAATTTCGTTACATTCCAATGATGCAAACTTCAACATTATTAAAAAACGAAAAAAATTGCTATTGAATTTTCGATGGACCTCAAAATATACTTGGGATCCGGTATTCCTGGAACAAAATTGCCGTAAACTGCAAATTGGTGTAAATTTTTCTGTTGTCTTTGAAAAGTTTGAGAAAATCTTCAGAAACGTGAGAAAGACCATGCTTCGGGGTCAAGGGTTAACCTTCATGGAAATTTGGTGAATATTGAGGATTTAAGAGACTGACCTTAGTATCGAAATCATTTTCGTTGTAGCATCGCTGACAGAGTGGACAATAATTGCCCCGTTGTCTGAGTTTGAAGCACATGGAGCAAAGAGGTAAGTTTCCTACGTGAACGTTAACTCCCTCGCTGCCGCAGCTTTTGCACCTTATGCAGCTTTGACACACATAAGGTCGATCAGGACTGTAAAGTAATCTCGCGCTGACCCCAGATTTGGACAAGCACGAGTGATGAAAAGATTGACGGCAACGTATGCATGATAATTTTGGACCGGATCTTAGCCTGCAGTTCTGACATATGGTGCAACGGGGACAACACCAGCTGGGTTGTGCGCAAGCGTTCCACTCACTGGGTTCGAGACAGAAGGCGTGATACGGTTCGCAACAGCACTGGCAATGAATAAGCTGTTGGCAATGCAAATGCGTCCAAATTTTTATTAAATCAACATGTTTTATTCATTATCGTACGTGTCGTATGAGAATACAAAACGTAATTCAACGAAAAATGAGGAACGGCGAGCCGGTGCGCCATTCCAAAGATTTAATCGTTCTGTAATTATCATAATTCGTTAAACTTCGTACAGGACTTGATAACAAATTGGCAACTCGCGTACGTTAAATATTTTCGACAGGAAATTAGACCTGGATTCTGCCTTACCGGAAGTTCAATTCCCTGGCAATATCGAAATACGTTATTCTCGCAAATTGCACGCAGAAAAATAAGAAAAAAAATGACAAATTTCGAAATTAAATTTTATCGATACGATGTTGATTGACGTGCATTTCGCTCCTCACGCAGTTCTAATCACATCTGGTTCTTGTATCTAGAGATATTATGCAAACCGAGAAGCCTGGAACCGTTTCGGACTTGGAAAATAGATTTTTAACGCGCACACATCAATCTGTTTTGCTTTGATAACGTCGCTACTTCCTCGTCGAGTTATTTTGACTTGTAATTTTGTTAGAAGGTTAAAACTTACGGGCTCCCTTCCGCTGCTTCCACAGAGAAAACAAACAGCAGGAATGTGGAATAGTTCAGAAGCGATGAGAGCAAAACCCTTGCTTCCGACTTCGACCGGATCGTATTGTTCCCAGAAATCGATCGAAATCGTGTGGACCGCGTCTATCCTCGGCTTTGCTAAAGACCGGACCTTTTGAGAGTTAAAAATATGATTGAGTCACGAGAAAATCCTCCAGAATCGTCGTTAAAATAGTGATTTTCGCTTACAACTTGATGATTCGTCGCCAAAACATTGTGATGAGATTTAGTTCTCTTTCCGAAAGTCGTTGGTACGTTGGCGTTCGTACTGATTGCACAAACGTTTTCTTGATTGCTTTTCTGGCAATTATTCTCTTTCTCCTTCGGAGCTTCGTCGCTTCTTTTCTCTGATTTCTCTTCGTCCTTGGATGCTTTTGCCAGGACTTTCCCGGAAGATTCACTCTCCGTGTCTTTTCCATCTGCCGAAGGAAACGTCGCGAGTGGTTGGCCCAGGGCGACACTGGCGCTCCTACAAACGTGCTTTACTCTCGGCCCTTTCAGGTCGATCCTTTGCCGAGGCGATTGAGGACTCTGGTTCGTCGCTATTGGAGGCAACAAAGGATTTTTCATTTTCTTTCGAACTTTTATTCTGTTGTCATTTTTCCTCTTTCTCGTCGGTGATATCGATGCTGGATAATCAACTGAAAATAAGAGACAGAAAAGATGATTGAATTTCCGAAATTTTGGTCAATCCCTCAAAAAAAATCGAGCGATCTCGATGACTCACATTTGTCAGATTTCTTCGCCAACAATCCACCAACGTTTCCATCGTGATACGACGTATTCCTGCCAATCTCGATTTTGCTCCAACTCATGGCCGATTTGAAAAGATTCTTTTCCAAACAATCCTCCGCTGGCCAACTGATTTTTCCACCGATTGACTTGTTGTTCGCAAGGAGCTCGCAATCGTCTTGGCCAAGGGAAAGAGAAATCACTGGATCCCTCATCAAAGGTGGAAGAAGACTGTACAAACCCGTCCGCAACGAGGACGGAATGTTGTAACATTTTAAGCACATTTTTAACCAACACGCGGGACAACGAGCTTTGTAAACGCATCTCATGAGATTCCACTGTTGACTCCTGACCACCGGAGGGACGAGACAGAGCCCGTCACCCTTGTGACATTGGAGCACAGGAAGCGTATTGTTCGACGATTTTGCACAAGCTTGACGCTTTATCATTTTACTGATAAATTTTCTACACGACTCGCAACTGTGTATTCCGAATTTTCGGGCTTGCTTCACGAAACGATAGAAACGTACTGCCCCACAGACTCCACATTTTACTGTTGCTGTTGGACCTGCAATTCAATTAATTCATCATAAAAGATTAATTATTGAAAAAAACGATCCACACAAATAGCATCAACTTCTTTTCTACTGAAAACCGAGAGACCAGCCACCGCTCATTCTTTTTAATGGTCAATAAATTTTTCCAGAGGCTAATCGGAAGCGGAATTGAATTTTTTTCGTATCTGTTCGATCAGTTTCGCGTGATTTTTGGGAGTGGAAATTTGCGGATCGATCGAAATACCTTGATTCGAGTTGCCAGTGGCATTTACGTTGTTCGTCGTGGAAAAAGGTCCCTCAGTTCCGCTCGAAGTTTTGTTGTCGAGTTTCAATCTCGCCTTGCGCAGAATGACTTTGCCTCCGTTCATTTTCATACCGGTCCATTCGGACTGTTCATCTTCGCTGTGGTCGTCGTGTTCGCTGCCGCTTTCCGAAAGCTCGCTCTCGGACTCGGAGCCTTCGGAACATTTGTTCTTATGGTCAGGATCTTCGACATCACTCGCGTTTCCCTCGTTTCCAGTGGCCACGTTTTTCTCGCTCGTTCGTGTAGAACTTCCGACCTGCTCTTTCGTTCGTTCTGCGTTCGATTCGCACGGAGTTTCCGGCTTCGGATGCGAGTCGTTGGAGGTCTCGGTTTGAGCTCCAGATCTCGTCTGAACTCTGGAAGACTCGACGTTTGGAACATTGCAATCCGGAAGAACTTTGCTAGGAACAGAAATTTGTTTGTCCGACAATTTGGCAGGCTCGTCGACTTTGCCAACCAAATCGACTGTCCTGTGGGACGAATCTTGGACAAAACTCGTCGTATTGCACCAAGTCTTGCTCGTCGCTTTTACCTGACTCTTCTTAACGTCGTTCTGAGAGTCCCTCGACGTTGGCGCCGCTTGCGAAAGCCTGCAAACTTCGCTCTCTGCTTTTTTATCGCAGCTCTCACTATTGTTTGCTCTTTTAGATTTATTTCTCGCTTCCTTGTCATCCGCTCTCGCAGGACTCTCTTTCACAGTCGTTTCGCTAGCAGCTCTATTTCTCCCCTGCACAATTTTTGCTTTTTTCGAATTTTTACCTGTTTCGTTCTCACAATGATCGCCGCTAAGCGTGTCTTCCAATTCCTCGATGAATCTCTTGTTGGGCTTTATAACCCTGGACGAATGTACACTGCGGACTGGCAAAACAAATTTTCTCACAGAATTTGCTTTGTCCCCGCACTGAATAGTCATTGCTCTCGCTCCGCCAACCCCGTTGTTGGTTTTTGCTCTTTGCAACAATCGCTTTGCCGTACTGTTGCGTAATTGCCTCGTCCGCTGGTGACGATCCAATATATTGTTCACAGATTTCAACACCGGCGTCTTTACCGTATTGTCAAACTTTACTTCCTTCGCACATTTCTCCTTGACGGAAGCCTCTTCTATCTCCGCACAGTCCTCTTCTACTATCGTCACCCTCTCCACTAACGGCTTCGTCTCTAAATTCTCATCCTTCTTTACCTCTTCACTGACGATCTTCTCATTTTCGCAGCACGCTTTTTCTCCTTCTCTCTTTCCTTCTTTCGCAACTTTTTCCACCGAGGAGGTCTGCGTACTCGCCGTGTCTCGCTGCTGCGTCTTGACATAAGACACAGACAGCTTTGCCTCATTACTACTGAATCCATGGAACGGTGGATGTTCCTGAGGGAATTAAATGAATTCTTGTCAAAATTAATGTTTAGAATCTCAGTTTTGTGTAAAATGCCATTTCGAATGTGTGGGCTTGTCAAATGAATTTGCATTGTGCAATTTAGTCCATTTTTACATGCAAATTGTTTGTAATTGTTTTGGATCCATTGGGCATTTCGTATTTCTCATAAGATAAAAGATACAGTTGGATATTCATAATAAAATGTACGATGAAAAGGTTTGAAGGATCGTGCAGTTAGGTTAAGTAACGAACTCGCGGATATTGCCACAAATGGGAAATGCTAAAAAAGGAGGAAACGTTTGGTTCGGAGTTGATGTGATTTGTATGCATTTATGACGATAATAACAATAATTGAGAAACGAAAATAACGTCGATAGGAATATATTGCGTATGAAATAGTTGAAATCGTAATTCAGGAAATTTTTTTGATGTTCAACACAGTTTCTCCAATTTGGCTGTTTAAATGGGCGGAAATTTAAGAGTTCAGCGAATGATTGAGGATAAAAAAGTTTGGTGAAAAAATTCGGCGCGCTATAAGCGTCACATACGACAATCACAACACAGCCTGAACAGCACGTAGAAACGAAAGAGAGCGAGAGAGAGGGATAGATTGGGAACGATGTGAGAAGGAAAGAAACGGGACGAACGGATCTCGTCGGAAAGGGTAAATTGTTGAAGGATTTGCCAAAACGATACCTTCTCGTTGTCACCGAATGTCTCGTTGAACAGGGAAAGTCCGTAATAAATGTTCTCGGCGACGGTTACGGAATCGCTTTGATTCGCCTCAGGCCGTCCGAGAACCTTGATACGTTTTCTCGTTACCGTCTTCGGCGGTTTGCCGGGAAACTTGGACCTTCCCATGTTCAGATGGTTTACTCAACGATCGACTTCCACCACAAAACGTAATTTCGTTTCCATTTTACGGCCAATTTTTCTCGTCTCTCGCACTTTTTTTTTCTTACACTCCGAAATCCTGCACACACTATAATGCCGCGATATATATAACACTAACCAACAATTTCACACCAACACCAATGATAGACTTTCTCACGAACGAAAAGTGCTGCGCGGTATATAACCCAACAATGTTCGGTCAATTCCGTTCGAACCCGGCTCGTTCCGATCTCCCGAGACCGCGAAATACGCGCGTTCTGTCAAAAAAACCCTCCAAACAACTTTACGACGTATATTCAATCGAAAACACACTCAATTCTTTTATTCAACTTTATTTACTTGTCAAAC
Organism: Campopleginae sp. 14b; assembly: GCA_030522525.1. NCBI lineage: Eukaryota > Metazoa > Arthropoda > Insecta > Hymenoptera > Ichneumonidae > Campopleginae sp. 14b. The sequence goes on from JAPYYS010000259.1 coordinate 252,579, forward strand.
AGTCCTTTCGAACAGTCAATCTGCCCTTTCAAAACTTTATTCTTTTTCACCGTCACCACGCAAGAGTCTATTATGTGCGCTATTGAAACGAGAGAGAGCAAGAGAGAGTACACGAAGTACGAGGCCATCGATACTCTCTGGACGCCGCCATCATGATGAGATAATGAGCTACAGTTTATTCCCTCACAACTTTTGTGTTATTTGTTTTATTTTTTCTTACAAGTACTTATACCTATACCTATATTCACGCGTACTTTACCACTTTCCCTCGCGTTCGTGATATACTCCAGGTACGGATAGACCGCGTTCTTCCAACACCGTGCAAATCAATCTTTCATCACACAATTATCTTTTGTTAGCAAGATTGTTTATAATCATTTACCATATTGTTTGTTTACAAAAATTTTAATTTTTTTTTCGTGGCTCAATTCTTAGCAAATAATTCTGCAAAAATTAATACATAAAAAAATGAATAAAAATAAAAAGAGGCATATGAATATTTGTTAACGTCTAATTTATTCAAAGAAAGTAAATCGATTATTACAGTTCACGTACATCAGGCACGGCCGCTATCGGACCGGCGAGTTTCTTACACTTATGGAAAAACTTAAAAAATGCGAAATTGTACGCTATTGGTGCGAAGAACTCCCCCCTCTCATTGGGGGTGTTCCCGATCAATCAGATCTCGTATTCCCTGCCCTTATTAACCAATCAGCGATTTCTCCTTTTTTCGCCATTCCATAACCTTCGACCTTTAATAGCAATTTCATAACTTTGTGCAATTGTTATCGATACATATGGATATAATACACAATTAGCAATTTGTGTTGATTAATTTCTCGATCCAATGAATAAATTATGCTATTGTTTTTGATGGAAGATGCGATTTTTGAAAAATAAATAACGCTTTTCTCCGGTCGAGCAGAAAGAGACGGAACAGTAATTTTTTATCACGATGTGCCAAAAGTAGAAATAATAAGGTTAAAAAAAATTACAGTAAATATCGTCAAGGTGAAGATCAATCTTTCAATGAAATTCGCACAAAATTGCGGTCCCTTTAAACGCGCACAAAAGGTAATCCGCTCCTGGTGTAATAGCACCGGGTAGTGCGCACATTCTTGCGCACACAAAACACGGGGGGCAAGCGATCGACCGATGAAACACGACGGGCCCCGTGTCATTCTTTCGCCAGCGGCCCGGTTTTCTTCGCGAAAGAGGTCCGAGAACGAAGGTCCCGAGCAGTCCTTCGGGCCACTCTTGCAAGGACGATGGGTGTGGGTAAAAGTTCGTTTCAGACTGAAAAGCCTTCACCCATGACAATCCACGAAAATAAAACGAGCAGGCAAAGAGGCGAGGGGCTTATAAGTAAATAAGTATACTTGAGCGTGTGCCAAATTTAGATAATCCGCAGTAGATTGTTATCTCATTCTGCAACTCTTCCTCGATGAATCACTCGTAGAAATCTTTACGGCTTATATGTATATGCTACAGGTCTAGAATCATTGGCGGGAGAATATGAGAGCGATATTATTATGATTGTACAAAATAATGATAAGTTGACACCAACGCGGCGGCGAAAGAGAAGGAAAAAACGAAAAACATCGATCGCAATTTTTCGATAATCGATACCTGCTTGAACTCGCGTTGATTTTTGTTTGTTACTGCGCCATCTGGTGTATAAAAACAACAATCGTTTGCTTGTAAACATGAGTGAGGACGCGGGTGAAACGAGAAAAGACAATGTCGAAGATAAATTTGGCAGAGTGCAATTCAGTCACGAAGAGCTTGTTAAATTAACTAAGGAGGCTATTGATAAAGTCATTGAAAGTGATCCGTTAATGAATGGTCTACCCCCAGACGCTACCGCCGAAGAAATTCGCTCCCAAACCGCGGTCGCTCAAGGTCAGGCCATCACATTGTATTTAAATCGTGGCGAGCTTCCCGTACTTCCTATCGTGGTATGTATTTGTTCATTAATTTATTGATCCCGAATCTTTTCCAATCAATTAAAAAATTCGCAGTCTTCGTTAGTAATCACCCTGTAATAATGCAAAAATGACTAAAAACATCGAAAAAGTTCCACAGAGTAGAGCATTGTGGCTTATTAAAAACGATTTTTTGTGAAGGAAAATAATTTTATTCAAGCCCTCGTATGAAAATCACTCAATCGCAATCGATCACACGTAAACTCCTAACCTAAAAGTGAACTTCACCCGTGTGTTCCAAAAAAATCCGATAAATTACAAAAATACCAAAAAAAGTCAATCGACCTCATCCTTTTAGCAATGAATTTCTCATTGTACAGGTTTCTCCCCACACAACAACAGTTTTGGATTTGAAAAGAGCCATAAGACGCTACACGGATTTGGCACTGAAAAGAGAACGAGTAAAAACGAAAATAAGTTGGAAGCATATATGGAAAAAGTATCGATTATCGTCAGAGAACGGCGTTCTTCTCACAGACACAGAAAACATATCAAATTATGGTATGAGCAATAAAATGGAGTTGTACTTTACGAGGAAGGTCAGGGAGAAGAATAAACGGATGTAAAATTATTGGCAAAGTGTTTTTTCTAACGAGAAATAATTTAATTTGAACCGATGTATTTTCTAAGCGGATACATTCTGTTTTTACGGGGACCTTGCTCCTTCAACGGCACTTTCTTGAGGATCTTTGATATCAATGAACAAATTTGGCATGCATTCTTCCAGCAGGGCGCAGATAAGTTCGAACGATGGTTTTTTGGTAAAGTCAGTAATGACCATACATTTTAGATGTTCCAATTTATAAATAGCTTCTAAGCCGCGTATAGTAACTTTTGGACAGTTTGAAATATCCAAATACTTGAGGTTAGGCAAATTAGCGACTATCTTGTCGATGCACCAGTCGTCGAGCTCTGGATTATTGCTGAAGTTTGCCCAGGAGCCTTTGGAGAGATTTTGGAAATTTTCTATGCCTTCGTAATAGAAAGTTATCCCACTGGCATCCAAGTGCGTTATTTGGTACTGAGGATCGTATTTTTCTGGCAAATCATAGAGTTGTTTTTTGTCCCGCTTGATCCAGGAGTCGTTTCCAAGAAATTTGACCTTCCCACCACGGTGGACAAGAAAATGAGCCGCAGCCAAGTTGCATCCGAGAATTCCGTGCCTCTCCAGCATGAATCGTTGCTCGTATTTGATGAAATTAATTTTGTGCTTTTTCCACCATCTACCAATGTGGATTGGTCCTGTTTGAAGTCTCGTTCCTAATAAGATGTATTTTTTTTTCTTTTTTGAGGGGTTGTTGAATATATTGAACAAAGTCTCTTCGTTCGATGTTATTCGTTTAGGTAAATTTCGCCATTCTTTCAGTTTTCTTTCCGGTTTTGTTTCATCTTCGGGCACTGGAAACCCTCCAATTTTTTTGGTGGTTACTGCCAATGGCACTCGTAACTTTCCGGTTATGATCGGCGGGATATTGACACCGGTCAACAGTTTTAAAACAAGCATTCTCGCGTTTTTTTCTAACTTTTGAGAGAGGTTATGTTTCCCACACGGAACATCGAACTTTGTTATTCATTCGGGAATAATTATTTCGAGTCTAATCCATCGCAGCTCAGTCCATTTTACCGAATGAATACGAAGACGAATGTAGGAAAAGAAAACACCGGTACGAGCGTTTTTCGGAGATCCGCCGCTATGGCGCTGTATCCTGGTGATAACTCCGTAAATGTTTTCACACACGGCCAAGGCCACCGACTGCTGCAGCACCGCGCCCAACTTTACCCACTGACAAGTATTTATTTTTCACACACTCGAGATCTAATTAGATTTGCCATTCGTACTGGAAGGAGGAAGTGCAAAAGCATGACCTCCACCACCGCGGGGAAAGAGAATAACCTCCATGAAGTTAGCTGCTTCACTCCAGTCAGGACTTTTGTAAACGCAAGTCGTGCGTTGAAGAAACATTAGAATATATGAAATAGTTATAGAATTCTTCCTTCTCGCCCTCATATGAGGGCGACCTCGTGAAGGTTTTTTAGTAAGCCAACTAACGATAAATCCAAATGTCGCCGGCCACATTTGTGCTTGACAGAGTCTGGGCTAGAGTAAGCATGTTGAAGGCGAATAAAGGAAATCGCATATTGTTTCTCATATCACCAGCTGGTGAAGCCATGTCTTGACGAGTCACTGAGCTGAATACCACACACAGAGTGAGGTGCGATCGTTCACACGTCAATCAACATGTTCATGTCGGTCGGTAGTTATGGATAGAAATACTGTCGATATGTTCGATGCACCCGAGTGTTCAACGTCATCGCTCTTTGACGACACTGGTCGTCGTCGAGGGTAGAAAAACTATTGAACTCAATGCAGGTGGCAGGTATGCTAAACCATGATAGAGCTGATGCTGTCGATCTCTGTAGCTGCACCAGCGGAGCTGTGCGAGTGATAACAGTCCTCACGGGGTCTTGGCTAATATGAGCTAATTAGAGGCAAATAAAGGAAATCGCAGTGTTTGTTATCTGCAGCTAGTGAAGCCACGTCTTGACGAGTCACTGAGCAGAATACCACACACAGAGTAAGGTGCGATCAAGTATAAATCAGAGAACATTTCCAAGTTGGCCGTGCGTTTCCAAAACCACGACGATTATGGAAAGCCTGTTTTGGCAAGCACGTTCTACAGAAGTGACAGAGATTTTGAACTGCTCAAAACGTTCAGGGTGTCTAATGACCTACGGCACTAGTCGGATCGGTTCAGTTATGTGGTGGCAGCGTTTTCAATAAAAAGGTCTTCCTGCACGTAGAATCACAAGGTGTACTCTTGAAAGTTTGCAAGAAAATCTAGTTTCTTGCCGCAGGGAGATGGTGAGATGCCGTGTCGCGACGTAGATTTGAGGAAGATTGAGTGACACTTCGCTATACGTTCTCTGTCACAATGCTACACAATGTTGCAAGATTCCTTGGCGGTGGTTACTCGGCCACTCAACCGATAGTCACGTTTCAGCGTAACGGAGCTCGTTACATGCGTTGGTTATTCTGAACGCAAAATATTTCAAACAGCGATCATATCGCTACTCTTTTTTTTACAAAGCGAGCTACGAAGAAGCCGACAGTTTCCGATTCAGGACCGAATCTAAGCAGATTATCAGCGTGCGTCTGCGGTAGTCCATTGATCGCAGAACCCTCTTTCCCACGGAACTCGTTGTCAATGCGGAAACTATCCAAAAAATTCCGTGTTGGAGATAATTCCAATTCGGGGAAGTTTTTTAATGCCCAGGCTACGATTCCCTCGTTCTCGGCAATCGTCACCGTGCACGTGGAGTACACCAACGTTCCGCCGAGCTTGACCAACTTTACTGCCTGCAGTATTTTCAATGAACGATTATTCAATGTGGATAATAGTAAGGAAATATAAATAACAGCCTGTCACGAAAATGGCAGTGAAAGAATTTCTCGGCCTTTTTACGTTCCTCCGAAATATTTCAAAAATAAAATAAATAAAAATATAGCAATAAATGAACAAATAACTAAAGGAATAAGAAAATGAACAAATAAATAAATAAATAAATAAAAATATTCATGTATTGCCATGCAAAATGCTAAAATATATAATTACCGTGGTGAAGAGTTTCCTCTGCAGAGGTACGTAAGATCTCAATTCCTTTAGCGAGATTTTATTCAAGATTTGAGGTCTCTGGCCGAGGGCGCTGCACGGGCTATCGAGTAGAATCCGATCGAAACTTTCTTGTGGGAATGGTGGCTCCTGCAGCGATTTTTTATCCTCGGAATTTCCATCCTCATCGCCGCGAACAGCTTTTGTCGAGTCGAAACAGAAGATGCTCACATTTTCGCAGCCACACAGTTCACAATTGCCTCGGAGTCGTCCGATCTTCGATTGAATTTTTTCCAGGGCCATCAGCGTTCCTTCGTTCTTCATAAGCGCCGACAAATGCGTCGTTTTATTACCCGGGGCAGCGCACATGTCCAAAACGCACTCGCCCGGTCGAGGATCTAATATTAACGAGCAAATGATCGATGGGAGATTTTGTAGAATCACATGGCCTGGTACAATGGAAGAAATTCCCAGCTGAGGCAATCTGGATCGTGTCGATGTTATTTCAATTGCGATTCCACTGCAGAGGCAACAGATTCATGTCAACATCAGGTTCATGCATTCTCGTCATTGTTTTTTTCTTCAAGCACTAAATGGGCTTTTAGGAAGGGCTTGATTTCAAATTTTCAAGAAATTCCTATGGAGCATAAAAATATCACGTCGGTTCTCGCTTTTTCGAAACTTAAGAACGCTCAAAGAAGACCCAACTTCTTTAATGAATAATAATACGTAAAACATGATTCTCACTGCCAAGAAGCCACTAAAGGCTCTTGGTCGCAGCAAATATACTTTACCTCGGACACACACATTTGTCAAACAGGTCTCTTCTGTTTTGTTGAACGATACCATTGCCCACAAATGATTTCCCAACATCCTGGTACATAATTGCTCCTTTGTTGCATTTGCCAATCGAATCGGCAAATACACTGACTTTATCCTCCAAGCATAGACCTAGAAACCCCATGAGTATCAATTCAGTGCATGGAAATGGTCCCTAACAAACATGACGACCCAACAAATTTGCCATTTCCTTGTTAAAATCTCGATTTTAGCTTCGGTGCCACTTTCAGATCCTTGAATATTCTCATGCAAATTGATATTAACTTGTCCATTTAATGTTATCGCGATGGGATTTGTCCTGCAGCTTTTTTTTTAAATTACCACATTTCTAATTATCGGTAATTTCAAGATTCAGTTTTTTGGGGAGATGAAGGATAAAACTTTGGAAAACTGACCATGGGGCATGCTCATGACTCCAGGAGCAAACACGTGGGATCCTCTCAATACAGCAGCTCCACAAGCAGCATCCACCGTGATCTGCTTTTCACAAATTACTAAATCCAGTTCTACAGAGTCGTCCCAACTCCTGACGACTATGATTTGTGGAATTCCGAACATTTGCACAGAGGGTAATTTTTGGAATTGATGATTTATGGAGTTATATACTTCTTGGATATTTGTTATGTTTGTATTGACTCGATACGTGATACACTTTGGCGTTTGGCACATCCAGGCACAGAGCTCTTCAATTTTACTCTGTAACAGAGAAAAGTGAGTCAATGGGTATATGCTAAAACGAATATCTCATAAATTACTCACTTGGAGAGCCCTGGATTCTGACGATTCTCTAAAAAAGTCAATTCGCTCGAAATCTTCTTCCAACCATTTTACGATTGCTGCATGAAATTTAAAAGGAGATTTCGGATAGTTTGTCAACTCGTTCGAGCACATTTCGATTAGTTTGTTATTCGTATAACACGAGTTACACTAACACGACTGCGAAAACATTAAAAATTTTAGGTTATGTGTCCACGACTGGAAAAAGCGGAAAGTGCCGGTCTCTCCTCCGGATTGTGGAAAGTTTTCAATTTGACAGATTTCATTTGGTCGTTGTTTGTAGTAAATGCATCGCTTTTGAATCTGAAAGCAACTTTGAGGAAAATCGTTCCACGAAATATCGTATAGAATGGGATTGGAAACAAGCAGAGTTTTCATTGGCTATCGCTCATCGTTCATCGCACATCGCTCGCAATGCATGAAGGCCCTGACGGAAAGCGCCAAACCGCATTGGTCTCATGCGTCGTCCATGTGGAAACAGTAATTAAACTCTCCTACTTCGGGAGTGGTCGAGAGCCGCTCTTGTTCCTTGCTTGCTCATTGCCCAACCGCATCCAAAGCACATGTGCTTGTTGATTGAAAATATTACTCTGAACTGTGCTAAGTTAAATGATTCCGTTGATTGAAACTTACTCCGCAGTTCATAATCTCGTTTAATCTATTAAGTGTGTTGATGAACAACAATTTGGGAAAGGATTAAATATGGGTACCACGGGGCAAGAGACTCATCGTCCCGGAGCTTTTAAACAGACAAACAAAACTCACAAAACTGGACGTCACCGCAGTAAAGGTTCCATCAATGCCCTGGCCAAAGGTACTTCACGAATATTTAATAAAACACCTAACCGTTACTATACTAACAAACGGAATAAAATTCTGCCAGGACGAAGATTCGCCATTCCATAATCTTCGATTCTGGTCTCTATTTCGACATATCCAAAGAACTAGAGTCTTGTTTTTTTATTTTTTCGAACATCTCCATTTCTTTTTCGTCTCAGGGAAAGTGAACGTTAAAACATTCACGAAAAAAGCACGAAAGGAGCTTGGCAAAGATGCAAGACGTCTCCAATCTGTACAGCTCAGGCAGAAAAAACGAGAGGACCTGCTCACGTCCAAACGAAGACTTGGTTCCCATGCCGCTCCTATACTCATCACGATAATCCCCCTGCAGGAGAGTTTCGATATCAATTCGGTTCTCTCTATCATAACAAAAGCCGACGAGACTGTCAGTCTGGCCGCAAGTCCCTGCGGCGTGACTCACATGTGGTAAGTATTGTCACTTTTTCCACTAGTCATTTCAATTCTTTAACAAAACATAACGCAATTGTGTTTGATGTTTCTCGTCAGCGTGCCCAGACTGAAGCAACGGTTTTCCCTCATAGTCCCGCCAGTGGGGAACGTTTTGGCAACTTTAGATGCCGCAAAAGTTTCCTCGACCGTACTTTTCGTGGCTTCAGCCACCGAAGGCTCGGATTCATCTCCAAGACGTTGTGTTATTGACGATCAGGGGGAAGATATTTTGAGCCAATGTCTTGCTCAAGGATTACCAACCAGTTTGGTAGCTCTCATGAATCTAGACAACATCCCCATCAAGGTTCGATCGATCTCCACATTTGACATGGCAATAAAAATCGCGATTCGGCCGTAATAACTGAAACAGGAATTTACAGAAACGTCAGGACGTCAAACTCCGCGTTCAAGATTCCATAACGAAATGGTTACCGGAAGAAAAAGTTTTGCTGCTCAACAATTCTTCGGATTCTGTGGCAAACTTACTTCGTCGTGCGGCGACTCAGAAACAGAAAATGGTCGATTACAGGAACAAGAGGCCACATTTGTTGGCTGACAGCTTGAAATATACGAGTGTAAGTTTCAATTTCGAAGTTGATTATAATCGACGACGTTTGTTCCTTGTTAGCTGATGTTTTTCTTTGCGTTCCAGGGCAACGACAATCTCGGGACTCTCGAGGTGACGGGCTTATTGCGAGGACAACCACTGACGGCCAACAGCCTCGTGCACATTCCCGGTTTCGGTGAATATCAAATGACGCAAATCGACGAAGTTGCCGATCCTTATCCTCTGGATCCAAGTCGATCCAGAAACGCCGCCATCGATGACGATTCGATGAACGAAGGTGTGCGAATTGTTTCTGTCCCGGATCCGAGCAAACAGGAAAACCTGCAGAGTGAGAATGTCCCGGATCCTATGGATGCCGAACAGACCTGGCCGACCGAAGAAGAAATCGCGGAAGCACAGTCTCAACGAAAAGCAAACAAAATCGTTAAACTGGTGCCAAAAGGAACCTCCGAATATCAAGCCGCATGGATTCCCGATGAAGATGCCAGTGAGTACAGAAAATTAATGCAACATTTCTTGCAGTCGACTCACCAAAAATTAGATAATTGACCGGATCAATAAATTTTACCCTTCGAGTACACACTGGGTCGTTTTGATCCCAGCAATTTTCGTCCCCGTCGAAAGATCATTTTCCGGCCATACATTAATGATGCTAAAGTTCGCAACGTTGGAATGCCACGAAAAAATATTAATTTTTATCAACGATTGATTTAATTTTTTAAATTATCCGCATTTGTCGAGCCGATATATTTTTTTGGGGGCGAAAACCGAACGTTTGTCATCACAATTTAATTCTCATTCGAAATAATGAACTTTCGCAAAGAAAAAAATGATGCACACTTCAACACATCATTAAATATGGATAATTTATGCACTGGAAAGGTTTTTTTTTTTAAATAATGTGTTGATTGCAGCCACACCCGATGATTACGAGTCGGAGGGAGACGAAGATTGTGACATGGATGGTATCGAGGATGCCCAATCCGAGTCGGACAGTGACGACGGGGTCAAAAATGGCAGCGACGACGAGGAATACGACAGCGTTACAGTATCGGAAGCAGCACCGGACGAGCAGAGATACGATCAGCAAATGGATCTTTACGAAGAACGAGAAGCAATGGAAAAAATAAAAAGTAATAATCGAATTTCCGTCTTAGCTTTCTTTCGTCTTTGATTTTGAAGTGAAATAATTCGAAAAATCGTTTTTACTTCAGAGGCGAAGCTGGACGCTCAATTTCCCGACGAAGTCGACACACCGCACGACATGCCGGCAAAGACTCGTTTCCAAAAGTATCGCGGTCTCGAGTCCTTCAGAACGAGTCCCTGGGATCCGAAAGAAAATTTGCCATTGGACTACGCCAGGATATTTCAATTCGAGAATTTCGATCGGACTCGCCGTCGCATTTATCGCCAAATCGAGGATATGCAAGTGGCTCTAGTGGGTGCCGCTCAGCCTGGGTCTTACGTCACACTCCACATAAAAAACGTCAGCCAAGAACTCTTTGACGCGTATCGACAAACCGACAGCCCGATCACGGTTTTCGGGCTTTTGCCGAACGAGCAAAAAATGTCGCTCCTGAATATAACGCTAAAGCGAACGGGAAACAGTCACGAGGCGATCCAATCTAAAGAAAGATTAGTTTTCCAATGCGGGTTCCGGAGGTTCAGCGCTTGTCCGATTTTCAGTCAACACACCAATGGCTCGAAACACAAATACGAACGATATTTCCAGCCGAACTCTACAGTCGTTGCGAGCTTATACGCACCAATTACTTTCCCACCTTGTCCGGTCATGTGTTACGTCGAAAAGAAAAATGGATTTTTGGTAATTGAACAATTTTTCCAAATTTATTATTTTCTTCCTGCCGGATTTTCCATTAATACATCAACTTATTTTCCATCGTTATATATAATTTGTAGGAATTGATAGCAACCGGAAACGTATTGTCTGTCAACCCGGACAGAATAGTCGTCAAACGCGCCGTTCTCAGTGGACATCCGTTCAAAGTTCATAAGCGATCGGCCGTCATACGTTTCATGTTTTTCAATCGTGAAGACATTCTGTGGTTCAAACCTGTCCAGTTGCGGACTAAGTACGGTCGTCGGGGCCACATCAAGGAGCCTCTCGGTTAGTAACGAACTAATAAAAGGGTCGCAGAGATCGCGCTATTATTTTGCATATTTATCATTTGGGTTTGCGAGCTCGACGAGACTGAAGGGCGTGCATAATTAATGCCAAGGTAACAAAATATTTTTTTCCTTTAACCAGGTACTCATGGACACATGAAATGCGTCTTTGACGGTCAGCTTAAGTCCCAAGATACAATACTGCTGAATCTTTTCAAGAGGGTTTTCCCCAAGTGGACTTACGAGCCATGTTTACATTCGAAAATGTCAAACCCCGCCACTGGCGACTGTATGATGGAGTAGAAAGTTGGAGTGGGACAAAAATGATGCGCCGGTTTGTCACACGGCAATAAAAACTGGAGGAATGTACAGAAAACGGATCTGTAATTGATTGATGGATGTGAAATAAAATTGCGTGATTATCCAACGGATTTCCTTGTATAATACTGTTTATAGTTCCGTTCCGTCGATTTCTTCATTAATTCATTGATGCCTTCTTCGCCTCGTATTAAATATTCGCGTTATTTCGGTTTTATTTAGTCGGTGGAAATGGGGGAAAATACAATCTCGTCTTTGCCGAAGGTGAGATCCGTTGATCGAGATCGAAGTCGAGAACGATCGGTACTAGTTCGCGTAAGCAAGGAAAAAAAATATTAACACGTCCAATTTCAATCATTTCCCATTTTTTTTTCCTGTACTCTTTCAGCCTTTCACTATCACACGTGCAACTATTTCTCAAGTCTATAATTTACATAAATACGCGACGGAATGCGTGATCAATAAAATACCTCATTCGGTCGGCGAAGTTGTACGTTAAAGTTTGACTTTGAGTTGAAAATTCGTTGAGTTCCCAGCTGTGCTTCGACACGCAGTTTTCAACCCCGGAGTATTCTCGAGCTTTGCCCGAGTCGGGCGAACCTTTGGAAACGTCTAATTCGCCTCTATCATTATTGAATTCTCAAAAAACTTGATGGATATATATAAATACGAGAATATGAATCATCAACACGCGACATATGTAAATTTATAAAACATTGATTGACGGAAAAATCTGCTAATGGTACAATCGCAACAAATTTCTTCCATGGCCTTCGCCATCCAACTTCTACTCGAAGAATTATAAAATTGTATTTCGGTGGAAAAAAAACAAACAAAAAAACGAAATACGTACTGCCGTCGTCAAAGTATGTCTAAACGCACATAAAATAGTATTACGATTATCGGAGACCGCGTTAAATTATTATTCATTGTTTTTTTCTTTCCTCACGTCGAAAGGTAGAGACGGTGATAATCGTTCGCACCGAAAGCACAATTACACTTTGGACATTTTCTCTGCCGCGTCTCGTACCGCGTACGCAAGCAGTCCCAGCAAAAAACGTGGAAACACTTAGTCAACACGGCGTCTTTTCGTTTGACTTTACACGATGCACACGTTAACGTCTCTTTGTATTCTCGCAGCTCTTCCGCCATCACCTCATCCAACGTTTCCGCGAGCTCGATCTTTTTCATCCTCTCCACTTTACGCCGCAACTGCGCGATCTCTTCTTGGAGTCTTTTTGTTTTATACGCTTCGGCTTCCAGCGAACTCGTCTTCTCTGCTACTACTTGTTGAGCCTCCTTCATTTGCGAATGATACTTTTCTGTAACACAAATTTACGGAATCTTGATGATCCAGACATTCGGAGAAGCTGGGCCTTTCGATTAAATTAATAAAATCGTAGGGCCATGAATTTGCCATTTGCTCACGGCTCTTTGGAAATTTCATTGAAGAATGATCGACAAATTCTCAAGATTTTGCATTTTAGTTGGATATTTCGCTAAGATATAGAAGAAAAAAAACATGAACGACCGACAAAAAAGGGAAAAATTGAAAAATCGTAATCACCTAAATGAAGTTTTAGATCCGCAGCCGACTGTGCGCTCTCGATGGCCTTTCGTTTGTGCATTTCCATGGCTTGCTGTCGAAGAGCAAGCTCCTTCTCCACGGTGGCTAACGAGTTTTGCAGCAAACGTTCTTTTTCCTCGAGTTTCCGAACAACGACATTGGCAGCTTCGACTTGAGTGGTAAGCGTGGTGACCTGTTCCTTGAGAACGTCTTTTTCCTCCCTGGCTAACTTGTGCAATTGATTACTTTTAATGCGTTCGGTCATGAGCTTGAAATTAGCGTCATCCTTTTCTCGCAACTGTTGGATAAGACGGGAATTTTGTTCCTGCATATCCTCAAAAGCCTGTCCAGTGACTTCCATCTCGTTCAGGAGAGCCTCCTCCTCCTGCAGCCAGACACAATTCTGTTCAGGGTTACACCACCGTTCGTTGAGACACACAGAAATGGTTAAATATTAAAAATACTAGGCGGTGCGCGGTGAAAACGTCGACGCGCGATCACACGCGTTTTCTCTTTTATCGGAGGTCAACGCAAACAGGTGAAACGGCGCCGGGGCGGGGCTGGGAGGATTATTCGCATTGATTAACTAATCGGAAGAAGCAACCATTATTTTTGGGTTTTCCATTCAACTATGTTCACGATACCTTTCTGTCGAATCCGCTGTTACCTCGTACCTCCTTTCCGAGGCAACGCAAGTCGCAACACCATCATTGAGACGATTCGACGAGGCAACGTTAGTTTATATAAACACACACACACGAAATATTTGTAACGGCTAATTAATTAGTTGGGCAGCGGTGTGTATTAGCGTATCAAAGGCAATGCGTGCGGAAGGCTTTTGATCATTGAAATAAATGAAAATAAAATACAACAAATAAGAATCAAAAGGTCCAATATATTCAACACTTTAGTGTTTTCATTCTTAATTTTTTTCTTCAATTTCTCGAGATAATTCGTTGATCAGGTGGGCAGGGGGCAGTTGGGTAAGGGGCAGGAGATAATTGATAAATTCGATGATACCTGTTTCTGAGAAGCAACTTGTCGCTGTAACGTGTAAGCCTGTTCCTCTAGTTTCTTTATTTTAATCTGTGCATCCTCATCAGCGAGCTTTTTGCGCTCCTCGCGCTTGCTTTCCTGGAAGTCAAACATCTTTTCACGATCGCTATATTTGTCACTGTTAATTGTCGAGGGTCACGCGGGATTGGGTTCTCTAGATTGACGGTTATAAATTTACCTGTATCTTTTTTATCTGCTGACGAAGTTCCTCCACCTCGGCACGGGTCTTTCTCTCCGCAGCCATCAACTGGACTTTGTCTCTTTGCTCCTTACCAACCCCTTTGTACATGTCAAGCAGTAACTTCATTTCCTTCATCTCGTTTACCGCTTTCCTTTAAGTTTTAATTACGTTATTAATCAATGGAGGCGCGACATCTTGAAGTTATTTCAAACACATGCGGCCAACGAGCTGTTTTTTCATTATTATTTAACTGAGCTTACTTCAATTGAGCCTTAAGATCACGCACTAGTTCAGACTCAACGGTTTTCGTGTCTTTGCTCCTGTGGGCCGGATCCCTGTGTTCCGTTTTGATCGGCTCCTTCTTGACGTCCTTCTCCCTCTTGATATCTTTTTCTTTTTTTAACGTCGGCGATTGTAATGCCAAAGAATCTGGAGTTCCTTTGCTGCCTTCGCCACCTTCGCCGACTTCGATCGTCTCGACATCCTCGTCGGCTCCAGCTTCGCGTTTTATCGCAATCCCGCTCTCCTCCTTGATCTGCGTCGAGCCTGGCAGAGAGTTCGAAGCATCTTCTTCCTTTCCACTGCCGTCCGAGTTACTGCCTTCTTTGCTCTCTTGGGAATTCTGTTGTCCGAGCTTCGTCGTCAACTCCTCAACTTCCTTTTTCAATTTTGGTATCTCCGCCGATGCCTCTTTGTACTTTCGCTTGTAACGATGCACTTCTCCCTTCAATTGCTGATTGTGATTCTGCAGAGAGGTTATGAGGTGCCTCATTTCACGATTTATGGGGCCCGTCTGCTCGTTCGCCGCCAGATTTTGCTCAAACTCGATCCTCAGCATTTCGTATTCTTTTCGCAATTGCGCCAAAACGTCCTCCAGTTGAATACATTCACCACGAAGTTTTTTTTGAGCCATCAGTTCCTCGCTCTCCATCATTTCTATGTGACGCAAATGGGCGTTTTTGCTCGATTGTAATTGTTGACGAGCATCGTCCAATTGCGTCTTCAATTGCATCGACTCGTTGTACAACACGGAAAATTGAGATTGCAAACACTTGTACTCCGTTGTCTCGACGATCACCGATTCCGGAAGTTGACGAATGTCCATTTTCAGCTTTTCTACCTCTTTGAGAGCATCGCGATGCTGCTGATGCAGCTTGTCCAATTCTTGCAATCGGTTGTTCGCCAGTTCTCGCGTCTCCTCCAATTCCCTTTGCAAGTCATCGAGCTTTGTCTGCGACACGCTCGATGCTACGAGAGCACTCGGCTTGTTCGAGCCTTTCTCGTCGGTTCCGTGAATCTGCTGGAATGCTTTCAACTTCTCAATCGCCTCTCCAAGGTGATGCTCGAGCTTGTCGTTTCTCGCTCGCACTTTGTTCAACTCGTACTGCAAATCGTCCACTTGGTTCCTCAACTCCGCAGCCAACGTGTCTTTCCCGGTTATCGTGTCTTGAAGCTCCGACATCTTCAACGATATTGTGTGGTACTTTTCGTGCAACTGGATATTTATCGCTTGGAGGTTTCGGTTCTCCATCTGGATCTCGGAGTTTGCTTTTCTCACTACTTCGTCTATCTGGGGAGCTTCGTCTACAAAATAATTACATTTCTTTTATTCTTGAATGACTTCAACGGAGACGTGGTCGAAGATTTTATTCATCAGAGATGCAAAATGTTCCTCTATAAATCGATATTGGGTCATTCTGTTGCAGTAAATTATTCATTTTTCATTGCTCTTTTTCATTTTTTGATAAAAACGGAAATTAAAGGCCAAAATTCGGATCCAGGGTCACGGTCAATAGAACAAATAATCGCGACACACGAGACAAAGGTACAGGATCGAAACTCACCTCCCTCGAATTCGCCCTTGAGTGCAAGAGTAATTTTTTCATTTCTCTGAGAAAGTCGATCAAAAGCCTGAACGACTTTGGACACCGCTCTTTTAGAAACTTGTACACGATTGGCAAGTTTGTCGTCGAGTTCTTCTTTATCCCAAGAGGAAAGTTGCATTAGAAAAGACGTAGTAGCCTCCGATTCATCTGTAAATCAAATAATCGAAAATATTTTTTGCCGTTCCTTTGTCGACTGCGGCGTGAGAAAATTGCATATTTTTTAGTGCATACTTTTATTTTCTGATTCGTCGGCAGTCTCGGCGTCAAATCGCTGGAGCAAAACTCGAATATCTTCGTTCAATTGGTTCCAGTAACGATTAACGACGTTTAGAACGGCGTCATCCTGGGTCTGTCTTTTTTCCAATTGTTCTATACGTTGGCGAAGCTCCGCTTCCATCCGAACGCGTTGTTCGAGTCTCTGGAAATGTCCAGGCAACATATAGCATTATTATTGGCATTAACCAATCTAACACGAAAGGTCTGGCTTATTAATTAAGAAATAACGCATAATAGTTATCAAGGACGAGTCGTATACCTGTTGGAGTTTTTTATTTTGGAATTGTAGAACCTTCATGTCCATTTCTTCGAGCGTTGATATCGGCCCGATGAGAATAGGCTCAAACTGAACCTTTTTGATGGGTGGCTGAGAGGCCGAATCTCCGCCATCCGCTGCTGAGCGCTTGGACATTTTGCCAAGTTTGTACGAATCGAAGCTTCTTTTGTTAATGCTAAGCAAAAAAAATGAGCATGAAAAAAGAAAACGTCAGGTGTTAAGGTTTATTTTTATGAATTTTTAACAGAAGATAATCAATCGCGGCGATCCCCCCTTCCCGCTCGTCAACAGACGTTCCTGTTCGTCGTATATTCGTGTTTACCGTGTGTTTTGTGTAAAATTTAATCGGAAAACTTTAGTATCGTGGACTGGAATCGATATGTGTTAATGGAAGAGAGAAAAATATTAAGAAAAAGCCTCGTACGTGTCGCGCACAAAAACGCAACTTCCTCGCTGCTCCTCTCCTCTTCTAGCGCCGCGTAGCCACGAAATTGTTCACCTCATATTGTAAAATAATCTCGTCAAAATCCGCCGAGCGACTCGATTCGAATCATCAGCGTGCGAGTTTCAACATTTTCGAAGAATTTCGTTTTACTAATATGAATGTCGATATCGTGGATAATAGTGAACTTGGGACGAAGCGGACGCCATTAAGAAACACGGAGAAATCTCGTTGGCATACGCGATAGTGGACCAGTGAAATTAAAGAGCTTGGGATTATACGATCGTTGCGCCATCAGCTCGCGCCCGAACTATTTCGAAAGACCAGCGGTACCATACAAATTCTTTTTTATCAGCGGTACCCTCAAAGTATATAATTATATATATTTTTTAAGGTTTTTCGTTCTATTTGATGATTTTTGAAATAATATCACCGCGTCTCATAACATATATCATACGCAAGTGCGTAACCGAAGTGTCTTCTGAAGTTTGTTCGATTCGTGGAAAACTCGTTGCATGCTCGCGAACTCACAGTCATTTCGATCAAACAATAATATAACGAAGTCAATACAAAATCGTGTGGAAACTCGGAAGGCACAACTACTCCGCCCGGCAGCGAAGTAAAATCGCAGTTTTCGTTGCGAAAAAGAGGAGCAGATTTTCAATATTATCAAAATGGATCAGGGTCGTGCGATATCATTATTGCCACCTCCCCCGCCAAGATTTACGCTCGATGAATGGCATCTCAACAATCGACACAGGTATTGTGAAAAATTTATTTCAATACCTAAAAGTGCTGAAAAACTAACTTACGAACGTAGTTTAAAGTTCGCCTGGGGTGAATATCTACCCCCGGTTTGTAGATCTAGGGTTAAACGCAAATTTTTTCCTTTTCGAATGTTTTACGCATAATGTCGAAAAACGCAAAACAATTGGTAAATGCAATGGAAACGAGATGAACGCAGCCCAATGCTTTGATTACCTCGGAGAACGCAATGAAAGTTTTGATCAAATAATTTTAGATACCGCTGCTCAGAGGCCCAGCAAGAATTGTCCGAACGACTGTCAAGCGAATGTACCCGTGTCTGCGATTCCGCGGCAGAAGCTGTAAAAGCCAACAAAGAGGAAACGGATCATCGCATCAAAGAGAAACTAGGAGACATAGAGACTCTCAAGCAAGAATTGTTAAGAGCTCGCAAAGAAATTTTACTTGAGATCGATGCACTCTCCACTGCAAAGGAACGTATCATGGATGCAATATCTTCCGTTAGGAAAAATGCATTAGTTATTTGTCAGAAGTGCCTCATTTTCAGGTAACCCAAAGACTTCCTGGAAATCTTTTATTATCAAAATACTAAAATAAACCGGGTCATTTTGACTAATTGGAATATGCTTTGGGTCAGATTGACCCAAGATTTACTGAGGAAGCACTTAAAGGATTAACAGGGAACGGCCTGCACAAGTAAAAACGTTAAATTCAATTTTTTCTGCTTCTTCTTTACGTTTCCTAGGGAGCATCGACTTGGAATCGATCTTGTATACGACGACGTGGAGATAGAATTGCGAAAGGAATGTGAAGTAATCAGCCGATCGGAAAATTTGCTCACCAGAGCATTGGAACAAACTCAAGAGCAAATTCGACGCCTGAAAGCACTTCTCTATGCCATGGATCACGACCTTGAGGATAAAGACAGAAATTTACAAATCGACAAGCACAATCTTGCTCTTAAACAGAACAGTCTAAACTTGAGCTTGTATCATGGAAGTGAATCTCTTGAACCTTCGTAAGTTCTCCTTTTTCCCATCGAAAAATACACAAAAACATACACAGACTCCATAAAAATAAGTTGACGAAGACATTTACAAAGTTTCGAGCAAAGATTTTTACAGAGGCACGATACAAATCGTCATAACGATCGGAAGCCAAATATTTGGGAGAAATGTCTAACTTTTATTCCCCAACAAACACTTTTCCATAAAAACTGCAAATTTTTAGATTATTTTAGTGAACGTTCGATTAAGTGTACCAGTGAATTAATTTCCATGAAGAAAGAATTCCCATGATTTTCTTACAACGATCTATAATGCAGGAATGTCTCGTTGGACGAATGGGAAATGCAGAGCCAGAAAAACATTCTGACTGCGACCAGAGAATTAAATGGAGGAAGACCTTTGCGTTGTTACATCGATAAAATTCTTAAGCAAATAGTCGACGATCTGAACTCTCAGCAGGATTCAACGGACAATGCATTTAGAAGCAGAATCGATGAAATCAAAGAAGCGAAAACTAAATTAGAACTACAACATTCCGAGGTACGTATAATACTTGTATCTCGCATTTTTTCCTGTCACGAGGAAAAACGTAAAAAAGTAAAAACGTCTCGATCGCCGGATTTCCGTTTTTGAAATATTGAAGCGAGCGAACGATTCCTAAATTTTCTGAAAACTCCATGTTAAATGTAATTATCCGATGGAATTTGTTGCAGATAATAAGACAAGTGAATGACTTGAAGGTCAACATTACCGAAGTGGAGAAGTCGATTGCGGAAAAGGAATCGTACATGGCTCTAGCTCACACACGTTTGGGAAATCGTTGCCAACGACCTGGTCTGGAGCTCACGCGAGATTTCGTAGAGATTAGTCTCGTTCGAGAGGTTTACGAATTGCAGGATATTGTGGCAAAACTTCAGCAAACTCTGTTGGAGGTGATAAAAATTCATTTCATTTAATTCAAAAATTACAGAAAAAAATGTAAATCGTCTCCCGGTCGTTTCCATGAACTTAATTTTTTCCCATAGGCCCACGCATCGCTCCGTTATTTGCTGAAAAACCAAATACAATTGGAAGAGGACATCAACATTAAAGTCAATAGCCTAAAAATCGACGAAGTGGACTGCATGACATTGCGCCATAGTATAAGTTACTTCGCTTATTAATACCGGAAGTACCAATATCCTGAGAAGGCGTTTATGAAAAATAAAGCTTCATCACTTTTTTTTACAATTTATACCGTAATTGTAAGCGCAAAATCTTTTCTTCGAGACATAAAATAAATAGAGAAAACTTGTCGACCACGAGACCATTCTCAGTGCCTTTTTTATTGTGCCATAAAAATAAAAGTTGCGGATGCATTGAAATTCATATTTTATGACATGTCTTCTGGAATTTTCCTGAAAGAACAAAATAAATCAAGGAAAGCGTTTGAGAGACGGATTTTCCTGAAAACCATGATTTTTTAATTTCTTTTTCATCGATTGCATGGCTGGTGACTACTTTTTCGGAAATCTCCAAGAATTACGAATAAGGGGATCCCCTTGATCGACATGTAACGCGGTGGCGCTTTCGAAACTCTCAAAAAACAAGGTGAACGTTTGATATACCGAAAGAAAAAGCTTGGGGGGCTTCCGATAAAAAACATTTTTTTCTGCTGTGCGAAAAGGAAGAATTTTCAATTGTAGAGTTTGACTGACGGTGGAAAACTTTTAAATTGCGTGAACACATCAAATTTTTCTGTATTGATTTTGACTTTTATGGTACCGATCGGTCAGGTAGGGATTTGTTACGCAGTAATGTGCCGCACTTGTCGAGTATTCGCGACCCTGAGCGTATGATCGATCGACGCAAGAGAACGCAGCTCGGGGCCAGTTCGTTTTTACGTTTCCAAGTCAGCTGTCATTATTCTGTGAGCGTTCGTGAAATCAATTAAAATGTTTGGTGGATTGGATATAATACTGACGGAAAAAATGGAATCCAAAAACTGCCCAAAAAAAGGAACCGCGCTCTGGCGATAAATTCCGCATTGCCACAGCCACAACAGCCGAGCACTTGCTCACTCTGGTGGGTGTAGCCAGCATCGTGCGACGTTCAAACCTACCTCGTCTGCTGTGATATGTGTGCATGGTTATATCGTGATTATCGTCAATTAATCTCGGAGTTGTTGCAGTGCATTTCAGTGGTGTCTCGCGTTCTTGGAGAGTTAGAGAGCATTTCTTCCGTTTTTCAAAATTGTTAATGCATCCTGGCTCGTTAATTCTGTAGAAAGAATATTACTTGTCGAGTAAATCTACTCGCTGCAGAGTATCCCTCCGGACTCGGAGAATCAGTCAACCGTGTGCGTGTGTGCGTGTGTTCGCGGGCCTGAGTCCGTGTGTAAATTTTTATTTCATTTGGTGCGTCGTTGGTACTGTCGTAAAGTGAACCGTTGGAATATTTTTTGAATTTTTTGTTGTTTTCGTTGATTTTTTGCGTGTATCGTTTGATAGAAATCTCTAATTGGACGACTGCCTTTATTTACAAAATACGGAAACAAGTGGAGTACAATAACAAGTCCTGTTGAATGAAAAGTACCAAGTTTTTATTCGACCTTTCTCGTGGTGTCATGTGTCCGTCTGTCAAAATAATCATTCACGTGCGATTACGTTGTCAATTATTCTCATCGCGTACTGTTCTCTGAACCAGACTTGACTGTTTGCTACGAACAAAATATTAAAGAGTAACAAATATAATATCATTTAGTGGTTTTTATTATTATTATTGTTATTATTATTTTTTAAATCATAAAAATATAACCCTCATGTAAAACTCGTGAAGAACTTCATTCAAGTACTGAATTGAAGACCCAAAACATAGTTCACATCCGAATTTTTCGACTAGAAATGGTTAATACGGACTGGATCAAAAAAACTTATCCGCTCCATTGGCTCGTGTGGAACAACAACTATGCCGAACTTGATAAGGAACTATCGACCAATGAGGTTTGTATTGTCACCAAAAAATATTCACATGCCTGGCATAAAGAATGGTTTTCTATTGTTTTCCTTTGAATCATCTGCATATTCAAAAAATTGTTGGCCAATTGGCATTTTCTGTTGCTTTTAAAAAAACCCACAATGCTCACATCTTATCCATAATTTTGAGTGTAAATATGTCCAAGAATTTCTCAGGTGGTTTACACGGAAGGGAAACAAAAAAATCTGTCTGCGTGACATTTTGATGACCTTATTTTGCCTCAAAAAGTTGGATCTCGATTCTGAGGAATAAACAAATCCGTTATTGTAATCGAAAGAAAAGATATTTTTCAATAAATGTATGAGGGCATTGAATATTTGCGATGGGTTGAAGTTTTAGTACAAAGTCACCGGCGTTAATTAACAACTGAATGATACAAAAGCTCCAGTGTTTGGAATTCCTGGAAATAGCCACAGTTAGGAACAATGCAAAACTTCGAAAACTATCCAAATTGATTATGTCATATTGCATAATTAATAGCACATTTTCCTGTCAGTAATTTTCGTCTTAATTTTCACTAAATTGATACATAGATCGTAGTCATTTTGCATATCTTTGTGCAACATTGGATTCTGTTGCTCCAAATGTAAGCAACTCTTGTTTTGGTGACTTTTTCTACGTTTATATATTTCAAGTATGTCGCGTCGGGGTCGATGTTTCCGAAAGTTAATGCCCCCTGAAAAGTCGAGCATTATTATATGGCCCTGTGTGATCGCGATCGTTGTTTGGGCTCAATGAGCCTTCCAGCAAATGTTCGTGATAATTTTATCGAACTTTGGATTTGGAACAACGTTTTTAAATTTATTCCGATTGAGGATGAAATACGAACAGTCGACCGACCTAGGCCGTCATCAAATAGCGTTACACAGTCGTATAAAAAAAACGGCGAACGGTGAGCAGCGTGGAGAGGGGAGGGGGGACGTAGGAGAATCGGCAAAGAAAGGGCGTTCGGTTTTGAAGCCTCACATAGAAAGAAGACCTAGAATTCAAAGCTACGTCTTCCGCCTCTTTTCCTGACATTACACTTGACATATACGTGTAATTGATTAACTCCATTTGTCGCCCGAGCGAGAATGCTCTTAGACAAAAAAAAAGAATCCAATTTTACAATGATTCGTAATAATATACGTTCCCGACGTTTTGAAAATTCATTCAAATCCTTTTATTTTTTTCAACTTTGTAAATTTATTGTGAATCGTAAAAAAATCATAATTTTTCCAATATTTCAATTACGTAAATTGCCTCGATCATCTGGATCGGATTTTTTTTAGCCTCGTGGTCTAAAATGTTATAAATTCATCGAGTTAATTTAATTTTTTGTTTTTATTGCAGCACGACAAGGAGAAACATGACAATCGAGGGAGAACTCCGTTGATGCTCTCAGTCACCCTAGGATATCGAGAATCCGCGGTTGTATTATTGCATCACGAAGCAAACGTTTACACAGAAAATACTCAAGGATGGAGCGGTAACGAGAAAAAAAATATTGGGATTTTCGTGTCGTTGTAACGTGAAGAAATTGTTTCGTTTTACGTTTTGGAGGCTCGCCAGATCCTCGAATTTCCATATTTTGTGAAATACAGTCCGCGTCGGGATCGTAAATTTTTTATTTTCTTGAAAAAAATATCGTAAACATAAAAAATATAAGAGGAAAAATGGTCTTTGCATTCCAACGATACGCAATGCTCTTGGATATCAATTATTGCATTTTTCGTTTGAGAAAATTTTTAGTTTGTCCTTTATAATGATTGCAGTGGTTCAAGAAGCAGTGGGCACAGGAAATCCGGAATTGCTCCAAGCGGTTCTTGCCAGAAGTCACTATCAAAGATATTGCAGCCGTGTCGATGGTATACCCGAGCTGCTTCACAAGTTAAAACAGGTTTTTTCATTGTCAGAGAATATTCGATTGATTGGAGAGCGGCGGGGGGAGTGTGTGTAAAAACGAAATTTCTGAAATTAAAATAATGCTTTTGGAACGAATTTCAGGCACCTGATTTCTACGTAGAAATGAAATGGGAATTCACCAGTTGGGGTGAGTGTTAACAATAATAAGAATTGCCTTAGCAAACGAATCAGTGCATGAGTTCCATCAGCTGGATTCAATTTTCCAAATAATATTCTCTCCAAATTAATGCCAATCCGTTATTTACGATTTTTCAGTTCCTTTGGCATCGAGAATGTGTCCGAGCGACACGTACAAAGTCTACAAGCAAGGTAGCAACGTCCGTATCGACACAACGCTTTTAGGCTTCGACCACGCAAATTGGCAGCGTGGAAACCTCAGTTTTGTCTTCAAAGGACAGAGTAAGCAGCTCGCATTTCATTAGATTTTTAACCCTAGCGATCATCTCGAAAAGTTGGTGAATCCAATTTCAATTGCCGAAAAAAAATATTCTCGGTGATCTGAGCGAACAAAATTTTCGGCAGACAACGTTGTCGATACCGTAAATAAATATTATCAACTTTTCCATTATACGGCCCATCTGTATCCACAGAAAATTCGACGTAAAAATGGGAAGCAGAAAAAAATTATCAAAGTCAAAGAATTATTATTGTGAATGTTAGACGCGCGCGGTCTCTTTTGTCCTTTTAACTCGTGAAATGTTTGATTGTGTTTCTTGATTACAATTAAAACCCGCAAGCAATACCGAACCCACCCGTGGCCATCAGCTGCGACCGCAGTTATGTGTTCAGCTTGGTCGGACAGAAAACAGGTGAAATTATGCATAGATTTTGTCCCAATACTGATGCTGAAATTATTTAACGAAGGCCGTCCATATTTGCTCGTTGGTAATGTTATCGTAATTATTTGATTTGATAGACACAATTTATATTATGCTAAAAATTGTAGAGCCGGTCGTGGATCGCGTCGAGATTTTTTCCCTGCCAGAGTGTCCGCCTTGTAAATTTCGTCCCCGATTCAGTAAAGAGCCATTTAGCTCCTTCCCCCAAATTCGCTAAAAAAAACCCTGGTGTGACCGCATAAAGAAAAAATGAGTGATAAATTTTAACAAATTGTGAAATTGCAATTCCACTCTTTTAGATGATGGCGCGACAATGATGGAAGTCGACCACGAAACCAAGAAAGTCTACGTCGAACACATGAAACTCATCGATGACGAGAACGTCCAATTATTGGCTCCGTCTGAGGAGGGAATTCTAACACGATTGACCAATCCAATAGTTACAACGTACATAGACACTGATAAAATAAGCTTCGAGAGGTAACTTAATAATAAATCCCACAGACCCCTCCCCACCATTACAAGCTTGAAATTTATTCATCAATTCTTTAGATGCCTGCAGAAAATAAACGTAATGTTCGACCCACAAACTAAATTAAATTTGAAACGAAAAAATAAAAGTAAAATTTCTTCATGAGATTCGCGAAAGTTTAAATAAAAATGAACAAAAAATCGAATAATCTTTTCGGTATTTCCGCATGAAACTCTATAAAAAACATTTTCGCCATCCTAGTCATCTTTTCATCCAGAAAATTGCCATTTGTTTGTCAACCAATTGTCTGTGCCATAAAAAATGCCTAACACAAGTTTCCGGTGTGAATCTGTTCCAGGAACAAAGCAGGATTATGGGGAAGGCGTTCGGACAAGAGCGAAGTGGTGAATGGTCACGAGTGCAAAGTATTCAGCGCAAGCAACGTGGAAGTAGTGACAAAAACGCGGCTAGAACATTTGTCAGAAGCCGACAAAGCTCGGGCACGAGCTCCAAGAACACCGTTGCAGTCATTTTTAGGGATAGCAGAACAGCAACCGGACAACGGTGGAGCAACTAGTAGTGTACGTATTTTCAAAATATCAGATTTTACATGGTTTACATAAAGATTTAAAAAGTTCCAGTTAATTATAGATGAAAGATGAAGGACAAACTTCGGTTATATTAATAAAACCATAGACGTGAATCGATAAAACCGAAGGTTCTTTCTTTTTCTCTCTCTTTTTCTCGTTCCTATCTATTCTCTTCATCCGAGAGGGCACGATCCTCAATGAAGCATAGTAGTGATTTGTGGGTGCAGGGACAAAGTGAAAAAGCTTTTCGGAACCGAGTCGATATTGGTCTTTTTTTCGCCTGAAAATTTTCCAAGATATTCGTTTAACACTGCGCTCTCTGTTTCTATGGAATTTTCGATCCAAACAGGAGGATTTTGCGAATGCAGGAAGTAATCCGTCGAACATTACGGCCGAGGAATATTTCGATCCCGACGTCGATCTCAATGGGCGAGACATTGGGAAGCCGAAGGAAGTAAACACAAAAATACAAAAATTCAAGGTAATGCCAGGCATTGAAGAAAGGCTGATTCATAATACCACGAGCTATCCTTGGATATTAATAAAGCATCTTTATGCGGAAGAAAAAAATATTAAGCAAAATCGATCAATGTTCAGAGACTTTAGAATTTTTATCTTAAATTGTCCAATTACAAAGACATAAAACGAGTGGCACGCTGAAAATTATATTTACAGAACCACCGGATGCAATAGATAAAGATAAAGAGACTGGATTGAAGTTTTAATGGCAGGAGGCGTTTTTTTAAAGTTGACATTACTTTTTTAAAGCTTAATTAGAAATAATGCCAGTTCAAATTTTATTTTTCATTTTTAACATTTCTTAAAAGTTCGTGCCAGAAATTTTGAACGGTGAATGTCTAACGATAGATTGTGGATCCGGACGAGAGACAAAGGAATAAATGTTTTCCTTCGGAAATGTAATTTTTATACCAAGCCTTAAAAAAAAGATTAAACCGGTTGTCCCGGTTCGATAGATAAAAGCAACAAAAGATTTATGATTGTTGATGACGGATGATGAAATTAAAGAAAAGACGGAAAAGTTCTTTCTATCGTCAAGGTTTCGTATTGCACACCAGATTGGATTGTTTGACCGCAGGCTACGCTATGGCTCAGCGAAGAGTATCCGCTGAGCTTTCAGGAACAAATAATGCCGATCGTCGATCTAATGGCCATCTCGAATTCACACTTCGCCAAGCTCAAGGATTTTATACAGATGCAATTACCGTCCGGATTTCCAGTCAAGATTGGTAAGTTCAAGTAAAACAACAATCTGAACTTTGATATTCCAGGAAAAAACACACAATTTAAAAAATTCACGCTCGCTTTGTCAAATTTTCAATTCGTTTGTCTGATTTTTATAATAAAACGAATTTGAATCTATTCAAATTATGTCGGGAAAGATTATTGAAGTAATTCCGTACCAAAATAAAAAATACCGTAAAATCTCGACGAGTTTTGTCATTGATTCCCTCGTCCGGCTCTAATTTTGTGGAATTTTTGTTTTTTAAACAGAAATACCGCTGTTTCACGTGCTCAACGCGAGAATAACGTTCGGCAATATATTCGGTCTCGACCAGGAGATCCCACATGTGCGTAGAATACAAGAAAGTAATCGGATGACGTGTATAGTGGACGACGTCTGTTTCGAGGTTCCAAACGGTTATACCAGATTGGGTGTGTGTCATTTTGTTAAATAATTAAGGGCTGGATTTGAATGACTCGAGTTTGAACGTTTAAATTTTTATTTGACGGAAAGCAGGTGCCGAGGATCGATCGCAATTCAGTATAGAAGCAGAGGACGATCTGCTTCAATTTGCCATCCAACAGAGTCTTCTCGAGGCTGGAAGTGAGAAGGACGAGGTGAGAGCAAAATGATGAATTTTTCAAACGGAGATTATTTTTTGTTATTGAGCGAATTTAATCATGAGATTTTCAAGGTCGACATATGGGAGGCTTTGAGAGCACAGAAACCTTCTCGTCCAACCACACCGAACATGACGACCGAAGAGGAACGGCAACTCCAGAGGTGAGCCCTTGTTCTTAAATTTATTTGGATTATTAATACACGAAAAAGATAGAAGAATATTTTCCTTGGCGCAAGATTCTCTGGTCGTCGAAAATAATTCTTTTTTTTGTTATTCCTCTGTTCTTTATGCATTATTAATTTTATTTGTGGATGTTGTTGTTTATATTGCATTTTTTCTGTCACTCGCACGCACTTTCAATCGATTTTTCACCATTACTTGCATGAAAAACAATAACACACAGCCAGGTGGGTTGAAAATGGCATCGATACGCATTGGATTGTCAAATCGCACGATTACAAACTCCAACTTGGAAGATTTACATATTAATCGAATTCTATCGAGTCGTGTCTTTAGATGAAGGGGAACATTTTTGCTATTCACGAAATTGAATTTGCGCCTCACTTTTTTCTTCCGCATGAAAAAATGAAAAGAAACATGTACTCATAAGTCGACTTACTGCTTCCGAAACGATCCACGAACCAGAAACTCGTGGAGTGAATATTTTCCTTAGTTTGGAGTTTAAAGATAAAAAAAATGGGGTTGTAGTTCCTGGGTTAAGTAGGAATAGCTTTTCCTTTCCCCCTCATACTCAATCCGATACAGAACCGGCAGTAATCATTGGCGGACATGAAACGTAAAAGTATTTGAAACTTACTTTTTTTCTTATTTTCGATATTCAAGGGCTATTCAAGCTAGTTTAGCGCTTTATCAAGAGAGTGGAATTTTCGTGGGAGAGTACGAGGACGATGAAGGGGAAGGACGAGAGAGAAGGAGAAACGACACAAGGAATGAGAATCACGAGTTCGTGGACGAAGATATTGAGGGAAGGAGATGCAACAACGAGAATAACGAGAGAGATGTGATGGACGATACAGCGGAGCAGTTGAGGATTGCCCTAAGATTATCGGAGCAGCAACAGATCGAAGAAGAGCAACGGCGTCTCCTGGAGGAAGAAACTTTTCGACAAGTCCTGGAACTTTCGCTCACCGAGAAGTAAACAATTAACGAAACCAAGTATTTTCGAAAATAGCAAGAAATTCAAACACAATCATGCAATAAGACGAGCGGAAGAAATGATAAATAATCCACCGAAATTGTCAAAGGAATTTGTAGGGAAAACTTTTTGCCGGGATCCTACTCGAAAAACCGAAGGCAAAGGCGCTTCCTAGGCGCTCGACGTCAATGAAATAAACTCAATCAAAAAATTGACATTCGCTATCCTAAACGACGTTAAGTTGAGTGAGCCGTGAAAAAAATACAAGCCGTGATTAAAAACGTTTTATACCGAAACTATTATATACCGATGTACGTTAGATGAATTATTAATTGAAATGACTTTGAATGAAACAAAATAATTGAATTTGAAAGTCGGAGAAAATGAGGGAATAAAACGTGTAGGACGAGCCTGGAGGAGCAAGGCACAATCGAGAAAACACTATCACGTTGCGTTATTTATTTATTAGCTACTGTTTTATATGCGTAAATAATATAGACAGAAGAAAAGGGAATTGAGGGTGAGGATTCGTTGTGACCTCTGCAAAAGCAACAACCAACTTAGCAGGCGCAAAACGCAATCGAATTAAAGATTGAAAATAAACCAACTCGAGACTCGCTTGGAAACCGCTGCCGTCAATTGTTTGATAATAACATTTCCCGAGCCTCGTAAATGTCAACGTAACATCGTTAGGGAATGAGACGAAAAAATCATGATCGGCTGCCACAGGGCAACGACCCCCTATTGAAAGTGAACCGGAAAATAAGAGAAAAAAAACTCATAACTGTAAGTTACCAAAATCCCGACGGTCAATAAAGAAGGATTGAATAAATAACTTTCCATATGTCTCTTTTCAACTTCGATGGGTCACGATTGGTGGTGTGAAAAAAAAAAAGAAAAACATGACTTTTCGATTTTGTACGTATTTATCGCGCATGATTATCAAATTACGATAAAAATGGTCGAGTCATGTGGAACGTAAAAACTTTGTGTCCTATTCTTGATGCAGCTTGATTTTTTTGACAATGATCCTGGATTCGATTTCCTGCCTCGTTATTCGAACTCCGACTGAGCCCTGCGACCAAAAATCAATGGATTACCAATTGCTGACATCTCAATACGATCGTCGCATAGCGAAGCACAATTTACCGCTTAAATATAGTTGAGAGGATATTAGCACTTTGCGCAAAGCGCTGTTCGTTCTTGTGGGATTGCTGGTGCCACTTTTTCCTCACGGCACTCCAATGAGCTCGATGATTTTTCAACAGAGTTTCCCGAGTTTTAAGAGTCTGGCCTTCCTGTTGGACGGAAACAAGAATTACAAATAATACGTATTTATTGTGTTACGAAAACTATCGTTTGCTCACGTAGTCGAGATTGAGCTCTTCCTTCTCTTGTAAAATGGGCGACGGTACACGATTCCGTGGAAAAGCTTCTTCTGATTGTAGAGGCGGTGGCAAAAGGTAAATATCTCTGAGCTCTCCTGTCGAAGAATTCAGCAAATTCTCGGCGTTTGCCTCATTCACGATTTCTGGACTCGGGCTCCGAACTCTGGAATGATGTAATTTTCCCCGGATAAATAAATTATAACTCAATCCGCGTAATCTTCGTCTGTTCGGGTGTATGATCAGTTCACGAAACCAGTTTCGATGCAAATTGGGAAAACACGACAGAGAATCTCATTTACGAATAACTCGCACGCAAGAAAAGTCTTTTAGAATGATTCAAGCTCCCAATGGCTGGTGGAATGTCGTTGGCTCCACAAAAAATTTAAGCCTTTTGAAACAGACACAGAACCATTTTAAAATAATTGTTTAAATTACAATTTGCGTATCGATTTTGTGTCTGAATCCTGAAAAAATATCGTTTTATTGTCCTGACTGAATATTGAAAAAGGAACATGACCTCTGCTTAAGAAGAAACAGAACTTTGTTGCATTCCAATGATGCAAACTTCGAAATTAGTTGATTAATGAATAAATTTAATTACTTTGCAACAAGGTTGGGATTACGAGGTTGATTAGCGATCCAAGCCCTGCAGATGGGATACAGAGGGGTATCCTCTCTGAACTGTGCCAAATCGACGCTTCGATCAAAAAGTTTCATGACATATGTATGATGGAAGGCAGGATCGGCCGGCAATTGTCTACGTCGTTTGGTTTTCCGATTCTGCTGGTAATTCGACTGTTGTTTGTTCTTGTACATAGCCCTGGAAAGTAGAAAATTGCCAATGATGACTGATGGTCAAATACGATGCTTGGAATATTAAAAAAGTGAATTAACAACATTTTTTTAACTTGGAGCTTGTACTCCTGAATGGCGCTTTCTTCGCTGTCATCCGCTGATGACGCATCGTCGCTGTGATGCAATATTTCTCGCAGCGCACCTTTTAGTCTGTCTCTTGCAACGAGAACGTCATTATCCCCTGGGAGGAGTGCACAAGAAGAGAGGGAGAGATTAATCAATGTTGTTCCGTGAGCGAAAACGTGATGAAGACATCGAATACGAAAGAATTTCGAAAATTTCGATCGATAGACGGATTTCTTAGAAAAGTTCGAGCTTGGTCTCGAAGATGGACAGTTGATCGTTGTCATTTTTCGTTTTTTTATCGAAATGATGCTGATATTTCTTACCGACTTCGTCCTTGATTTCGACCTTGACGTTGCGCGTTGGCGTCGAGCCGCTCTGTATACTCCGTTTTTTTCCCATCCTCGACGCACTTTCTACACGTTTAAATAAAGTTTGTCGTTATTGTTTTTCGGATTATTTGGATTCTCGTCCGTTAGCTGCTATGCTGCTGCGTTGTTATATACTGCTCCGAAAGAGGACTGACCGATTTGTTATTGTTATTCTTTATAGAGTAGATTATGGTCGATAGTAATTCTATGACACTTTAGATCATGGAAAATCCGATTTATTATAGACGATGCAATTATATTCTCAGGGCGTCTCCATCGTTACAAATTTTTGTGACATTTTACGAAACTCACGAACTAGCGTCGCAATCACATATACAACAGGAGTATAGGTTATGTTTACGAAGCGCGCGCATCGAACTTCCCATATGTTTTCGGCGGCGGGCTTTTAGCTTCTCTCTCTTTTCTCTGGTCGGTCAGGTAGGCAAGACGGGCGCGACCGGTTGTCAAATCCCACCAGCAGTTTCGTATATATATGATAGTAAACATGAACGGACATTGTTGTTTTTAACCTTAAATATCATAAAATCGTAAATATTCGAAAACCATAAATACTCGATGATTTTGAGGATATCTGTTAGTAATTGTTGCAACGATGGACGATCTTGATGAAGAGGATGACGTGATTATTGAGGCATGTTCAAGAAACAATGAATCTTCTTTCTTCTTTGATCGAATTATAATTCAATTTCGATAATTCTGAACAAAACAATAAATAGGGTAGCGAGTTGCATCAAGCGCTCGTAAAAATGGGCTACACCGATTTTGAATTTGCACCCGTAAATAAAGAATCAAATCCTGACGAAGAATCCCCGAGAAAAATCGAATGGCCCACAATGCTCAGATCATGTTTCCAAAACTGGTGGCCAAAAGATCGTAGTTTTTCCTTCAAACAATTCCGCATTATTCTAAGTGCAAAGTGCCTCTTAGACGATCATTTTGCACTCGTTCAAAATTTTCTGGATCATAATCCATCCACCTTTTGGAGGTAAGTTGAATATGCTTCACTCAAACATACAGAACCCTTTGAAGATTTGCTTTAAAAAACGCCTCGGGTCAAATTGACCCAATATGTACTTGATAAACCATAGTACTACTATTTTTCACAGTAAGTTAATGGAATGGTCCAACATTTTTGGACTGAGCATTTCAATGGGAATGGCATATTCCATGTCTAAGAGAAAACACCACCCAGCCATGTTTTCCGCAGTCTCCGTAGCTGCGATAATAGTTTTCCACAAATACAAGCAATTTCGAGCTGCCAAGGCTCTGAAGAATTTGGTTACGGTTCAGAACAAACTCTACCAACTGTACAAAAAGAGTTTAAACATTTTAAGAAACGTTTATCGACTCAGGGCAGACGAGAAGAAGACAACATCGAAATTTAGGTGATTAATTCCAGTCTCAAGCAAAAAATAAGCTAAAAGTTATGAACCAGTATCCAAAAGATAATTGTGAAACTTTTTGGCAGCAAATTGGAAATTGATCGATTGGAATATCTGCAGCCCTTTACCGAGACTCTGTTACGAAGTCTGGAAAGAGTAGCTCGTACTTTTTATCATGCTTCTTTCGCGACGGTCAACCTTCTGCCAGAAAATATTTCAGAACTGGATTTTCTGACGACTTTTGATGCAGAAGCTTTTTCTATCAATGGAGAAATTACGTATGAAAAGTTCAAAGTGAGTTTTGCGTTTGTGCACGTTTAACAACGAGAAAATTCATAATAATACTACGTCAGCCTCGACGACCTCTAAGTTTTGACTCAAAGTGTTTGTCTTCTCAATCAAGCAATTGTACTACGTCTACATCCTCGCACAATCGGATCTGTTGCAACTTTTCGCGATTGCCTACGATCTTGACAAATGGAGAGACGACAGAGCAATTCCGCTGCCCCAATTGACGCGAATTACTGTCAAGCTGCGTGACTCGTTAACGTCCGAGAAAAATCGACTGGAAAAAGCCGTCGCCACGTACGAGAATTCCAAGAGAAAGACGAACGATCGGAAATTCAAGTGAGCAAATAAATCTTTTGTTTTCACCTGCAAAATCATGTATTTAATGAAATTTTGTGATATAATTTTTCCTGCAGACTCGCCTCGGCCTCAAAATGCAAAGATTTATATCTAAACTTGGATTTACTTTCGCGCAAGTTGCAAATCACCTACGACGAGATCGCGTCGATTCTCGAGGAAATAGAGAGACGCGAGACCGACGAAACCACAGATTTCATAAACGAACTCGCCCCGAAGATTCAAGAGATTTACACGCAAATTGACAAGTCCAGGAACTTTGCGGAATTCAATAATTTGCTGGTCGCGATTATGCAGCGATCGCGTCGCGAGGTCCCGGAAATAACGACTTCCGAAGTCGATTCCGTAGAAGAGGAATCCATGGACGATCCATCGATCGTCAGGGATTCCGAGCCGCGAATAATCGACGAAGTCTTCGAGGAATACATCACGGAAGAATATTTAAAGCCGCTGTACGCGGAGCACGATGAAGCAACGATGGAAATTGCGAAGCTGGACAAATTATTGGCAAAAAATTTCATGAGCGAGTTAAAGGAAGTTCTTGTCGAAAAACACAAATCGATGTCGGAGCGAGAGGCGGAAGCTCTGTTACGAAAATACCCGGAATTGAGGGATCGAACGAATTTCAACGAAGTTTCTGCGTCGACGCAGGAATCGTCGATCGAAATAAAAACTCTAGACATCCCGCATCCTCCCCCATTGCCAAGACTGTCAGGGCCTCCGGAGGGATCTCCGAATTGTTTGACGCTGAAAGAAAAAATTAAATCCCGTGGTCCTGTGCCTTTGCCTCGAGCGCGAAATCCCGAATCGCCAATTATTTCGGCCCCTCGACCACCTCCCCTTCCTCCAATCCTGCATATTGAATCTTTAGACGACGCCCAAAGGTTATCAATAAATTTACCATTTCCTGGGCCTCGAAAAATACCGGCATTCGTAAATTGTGATGAAGAATTTATCGGCAGTGGCGAGAATTCGGACGAAGAGTTGGAGGTCACTGACGATTCGGCGTAAATAAACAGTTGAAATTTTCAGATTTTGAATAAATTATGTTTTTTTACATTTCGATAGTTTTATATTTTTCCCATTATTCCAAATCCAAACAATTCAAAGAGAAGAAAGTCGATACGAAACACGTACCAAAAAAGCAAATCAAGATTCGAATTGTTTTCAATAAGCTTATCCGCGACAGGGAAATATCCGTAATTCCGGAGAGTGCCGCCAGGAGACCTCGAGGCGGTGTTTTTCAAAGATTTTGTCTGAACGCGAGGACATCCGTGTCCTAAGAATTTTTAGAACACTTGTTGTTTATTCGAGGAAAATACACATTTAATTAAATATTAAAAATGAATGGATGTGAATATCAACGCAGAAACGTAAAAATTGGCACCAAAGAGCAATTTTTTTTCCACGAAACAGCATAATGAGAAAGCACGATATAAAAAAACGTGTGGAGGTAAAAGGAGGGTGTGGGTGGAGAAAAGCTGCCGTGATCCAGAGGCGCGGCACAGATCAGAGTCCAAGATGACTGCTTTTATCTCTGAGCATCAATCCGATGTGATAGGAAAATTGCGCGTGCGCCTCTCCTGGAACGGAAGAGGGAGAGAGAGCAAGAAATCCTGCTACTTTTTCCCGTCGCGTCGCGCCCCAGTACGCGATCGCTTGCCACCGGGAGCGTATCGGGATTCACAGCTCCGTTGTAGCAACGTTTCTCTAACGACTTTTTCCTTTTTGTTTTATCAAAATACGAAGTGATTTCCAGCCTCCAAAAGCGCAAGAATGTCCTCCGATAAATACATCGACACAGTCTCCTCCGTATAAATATACAGTCATATACACAAACATCGCGATTAAATAATGAGTTAATTATCCGAGGCGCACTGTTTTGCTGGAAAAACATTCCGTCTGCGACTAATCGTGCCTGGATACAACTGATCGAATTTACCAATGCTGTCAGCCGAAATTTTATCAGGTACGAAATTTTTTTACACTAACCTCGAAAAACTGCAGAATCTCTTATGCGATTCGTTGATCTCAAAAAATTTCTGACATTATCTGGTAAATACGAAATAAAGATACAACGTTAAAATCGTTTTTGTTTTTTCGCAGAATTTAATTGCGTTCAGGCGTTTTGAAACATACGAAACGCGAGATTTAATTGCTTTACGCGGAGCGTTTCGCACATCAAAAAGAACAAAGTAGTGCTTGAGTTAATTTATGATGAAACGTTTCATACAACAAAGGAACCACGTGTAAATAATATCCCTTGAAACGAGGGAGAAATGTGGAATTGGGTGGAGAAGGTAAATAAAAAGATTTAGCTGTGAGGGTAGATTGGCGCGAGATACTAGAATATTTATCCCCTCGTGTATTTTCCGATTTTTGATTCGCCGGCGGTTTACGTGCATCAGGTTGTTATGGTGGTCACGCTTTGCGAGAGATCGATTGTTAGAGGGCACAAGAGAGGCGTGCCACGTTGCTCGCTTTTTTTCCTCGCAACGCTTTGTTTCACTCTTTTTTATCCTTATTTTTTTTGTTTTTTATTGTTCTTCATATCCCACTGATGCCGACTATTGTTCCGACGTACTCTTTGTGCGCCAAAACAATATACAATTATCGGAACTTTTATAACGTTTTCACGCAAGGCAACCGTTATTGTACAAAAAAAAATCCGATCGGATAAGAAGAAAAATCACCCTTTGTCGTTTTTTGATGTTGACAGTGACCCGCGTATTTGTGTAGAAAACAACACTAAAGTTCCGCGTATTGCCATTTTTTCCACGTATTTTTCGATAAAGAGCCTACGGGCATGCACGTATTTTTTTCCCTGAAGTCAATTTCATTTGGCATCGCTTCTCGATAACGTAAACAACATCTAAACTTATTGACCATGCATAAAAATAATGTTTACAAAAATAAAAATAATTCTCAGTAAAATAAAAATAGAAAAATATAAAATTTTATTGCTGCAGCGATGCAATTCCGAAAGATCAATATTTCTCGTTCGGAAAGTATATTTCTCCGTTGCCCAGCTCAAAAGTAATTAATGCTTGAAAAAATTGTTTTTCTTATCCGCAAGATCGAAAGAGTGATGTTGGGGTTTGTAGGAAAATGAATAACAATGAATAAATAAATTAGCAACCATCGGAGACCTATTTGAACGATCGTTGTGATGTTTAATTTTCATATGTTAATCGTAACTACGTGGTGACATGAATCCGGAAGTAGATTTTGGTTGTAACGTTTCTGGTGAAAAAAACTCGTCAAACTCTTCGTGCGGAAAGCGAATGTCTTAGACCTTGCATAGTTAGAGCCTACGCTGCGTAATATTGAAGATTTATTAATAAAGAATGGTGGGAATACAGGATGCTTGTCACCGACTGTCCCAACGTAATCAATCACGAAATATGTATGTTTCTATGTGTCTCTACGTAACAAGCCCACTTATAGGAATGTTATGTTTTTCCTTGGGAGATATATAACTTCCAATTATGAGGACAAGACGTAATAATTGTTTTCTATTACGAGACCGGAGGATAATTGACCGGCAGATGAAATGATTTGGAGGAAAAGATGAAAACAAATTTAAGAGTCAAGTAGATCGTTTCGAGGGAAGCAGCAGGCCACGAAGAAGGGGGGAGAGAATTAGATGACTGTGGAAAGAAACAGCTGTTACCAAAAAGGACTGTACGAGGTGGTTGTCTAGACGATGTCAAGCAAACGTTGTGCTATACGCGCGCACACAAACACAGCCGCAATACACAAAAGAAGTGATAAAAATATAAGAGATGTTATTCGCAACGTCGTTTACACACAAACTCATGAGGTTCCTTTTTATTTGTGTGCTCGCGTGACCAAACATTGTATTTTTTCTGTGCATGTCTTCCTCGGATAATCTACAAGTGCCCTTTTCGTATCGCCATTCCCCCGGCAAGTGTTTTTCTTCTTTTATTTTACTTTTCTTCCTTATCACATCCCCAATTATTTTTCTACGCAATAATTTAGTTTTGTAAATCCGCAAACTTTCGATATTCCGGCCCGTTTTTTTTTCTCGTCCCGGGGCGAAAGTTTCGCTGCAATCGCTGAACGTTCGGGACGGTGAAAAACAAAGAAAGAAATACGGAATAAAGCGCCTGGTCCATGGGTCCAAAAAATAAACACGGAAATTTGTTTTTCTACGGAGAGAAAAATACCAGGAAATTATCGGCAGGAAGTAGAATTCGGGGAATCTTTTTGGCTTCCCACTCGTAAATTATTTCCGAAACAAATCCGCGGCCCAGCAACTCGTTACCCAATTTGCATGGAGGATTCTCTTCCATATTCAGATTTTTTTTTCCTCGTAAATGCAAAAATACACAGTTCATGTTTATGTTTGTTTTTTCGAGGTCACATTAACATAGTAACCGAGAAAGATGCGACATTGATAAACGCGACGAAATCCATACAGAGACCATTTCCTTTATGGGGAAAAGACTCGAGTCCAGAAGGGTCGATTCAAGATGTGATCAATTTATGGATAAGGACAAAAGATACACATAAACTCGCGGAGATATGGGGGTGGGGACGAAGAAAGAAGTAGTAAAAAGATCGTTGGGGGTCGGACCGAGGGTCGTGGCAATATTTAACGACAATTCTTCATTTCCGAATGGATTTTGAGCTCGAATTCAAAAAAATCATTTCATTGTTTCGTAAAAACGTAAATGGGACGACATCCAAAAGGAAAAATGAGATAAAAAAATGGAACTCATCCATTTCGTTCACTTCCGAACGGATATTGAGCTCGAATTCGAAAAAATAATTTCATCGTTTCGTAAAAACGTAAATAGGACGAGACCCAAAAGTAAAAATGAGAAAAAAAAATGGAATTCATTCATTTCGTTCATTTCCGAACGGGTTGAGCTCGAATTCGAAAAAATAATTTGATCGTTTCGTAAAAATGTAAATGGGACGAGACGCAAAGAGAAAAATGAAGAAAAAAAACCTGGAATTCATATTTAGCCGGTACTTAAGGGAATAAATATAATTGAAGAAATAAAGGTAAAGAGTTTCTTTTCGCTTGGTTGTACATAGCGATGCTCGCGAGCAGTTGGCTGGATCGGAGAACGAGTGGGGCACATAAAAAAAGTCATAAAATGAAGGAAGAAAATGTTATAATGAGAATGGGCAAAGGGTAAAAAGGACATAGGCGAGCTGGAGGGTGAGGGGGTTTGCAAGGGGCGAGGGTGGGAAGAAAGAATAAAATCCTGGCTGGAAGGTTGAAATGGTCGCAGGAGAGGAATCAGGCTCCAATGCCGCACCCTCTCGGCTTTGACATGCGCCATGACCCGCATATATATGTATATATATATCAACAACTCCTCTGGTGCTGTTAGACGAGAGTTTTCCAGCGCCCTAAACCACCTCCAGATGGACGTGGCGGTTAAAATGCTCTATCTCGGTAGCCTCCTCCCGGTTGCGAGCCTCTTTGGCCTCACGTACTTATATTTATTCGATCGCGATGCCTGATGAGGACGAGCGAGAGGCGCGCGGCTAAAAGAGCGATATCTGATCATCGAGGGTCTCGACGCATATACGGGGCAAGCCTGTGACGATCGGAGGGATCGACCAGGAACCCAGCGAGACCTCGTCAAATTTCAAAGACAAAATTCCTCTCCATTTTTTTTTCCATTAACTCTGCCGGTCATGAGACATTAATTACATTTTAAATAGCCAATTTGTAAGGCTAATAAGAAAAGGCAATGCAGCGTGCTCGTTCCAGCTCGCGCGTCCCTCTCACCCACGCTCCCATTCGCCCCTGCTTTATAATTCATCGATATATTTTATTATGAATGTCGCATCACGAAGAAACGTCCGTAAGGACTTTTCTCTCGCTCCCCATCTATTTATCGCTTTTATACTCAGTTACGATTTTAGCGACACTCGATATGCTCTTCGTCGTCGTGTCGACACACGAGCAGAGATAAAACTCTATATCAGAACTCTCGGAGCTTTCGCGCTCGCCCAAGCAAAAGGAACTTGAAAATACAATCGCAAATAACGAGAACTCCCATGTGTCCTCCTACTCCATCACCTTCACACACCCCGCACATACTTGTTTATCTTTAAACACATATAGAGCCTCGTATCCTCGACAAACGCATTAAACTTCTCAGAATATATTTAGCTCATACCATATTGTACCCACTGCGACCTTCCCCCAAGACAAATTCTCATTTCCCTTCCAATTCCGTACACCTCCAAATCATATTTCCCATCAAAATTCAGCTTTCGCTCTCAACAACTCGTTCCCCTCCCCCAGTCCTTTGTTTTCAATAGTTTCATTTTATGCGCAACTCACTTATACGACGGATCAATTGCATACAATAAACTTATAATTACTCTGACCCGTTATTATTAACTCGCGCTACTGCTACACAGTGTTGAGCTTTTCCTACAACTTGCCTCGCGTATATCCTCTTGCTCTATTGAACCGACAATTTTTATCGCTTTGTAACATCGTTACAAACGCCTCTATTAGTTTAATTGCTCTCCAATCGTAACGTCCAACTCTCACCAATCTAGCGAAGCAATTAGAAGAGCTTGCCAGTTGTTCTATAACATTTTCAACGTTTATAACAAACATTGCACAAAATAAGGAAAACTGATCGTTGCTGTGGGCCAATCGAACGGAGAGAGAGAGAGAGAGAGAGAGAGAGAGAGAGTTAAAAACGCAAAATTGATGAAACAGGATACAAAAACGTGGGGATGACCTTCTGGGGATTGGTCTAATTTATCCCTTCGAGTGCACACTCCCCATAAGTGCACACTGGGTCAATCTGACCCGAGGCATTATCCAAATCATTGCGTTCCAGTAAATCGGCCATTTTTTTTCGAGCGATCTATATTTTGTGGACCTAAATCTATTTTTTTACGAAAATGAAAATTCAATAACGAAATGTTCGTCAAACTATCGGTGGCTGGAAAAGTTTGGGGTCTACCATGACCCAATATGCACGCGATGGGTTAGTAAACAGACTGCGAATTCCCATGAAAATAAAACCAAATTTCCTCTGTACAGAATGAAAAATAACAATTATATTTTCATGAATATTTATGCTCCGTCCAGTGAAAATTGAGCACTGTTCCATTTTATTCTCTGTTTTTATTTCGTAGAGATAGTTTTTGGTTTTTTATTCTCTCAGCGTAAAAATTCCGACCAGCTCTCCTGGCGTTTATAAAAAATGAAATTCCTCATCGATTTACAAAAGTTGTTTCAACTTTTTGTTTATTGGAAACTGGAATTCTTTATCGGGATTGTTCGAAGGCTCTCGGGCTAATTTATATCAGCTTCGAGCTTGCGAACGATTTGTTGCGAGCTGTTCAGGCCAGTGTCGCGTGAAAAGTGGCAAAACACGTTTTTTGCAGCAGAGATTTGTTGGTTGCGTATTTTTTTTCAATTGAATTGAATTGAAACTTGAGGATTTTGGCCTGGCAAATTTATTCATTGAATATTTCGAGGGAGCAAACAAGATTCTGATTGAAAGTTCATCGCATGAGACTTCCTCTTGAATTCCTCGCCCTTGCCACTTTCCCGTATCTCTTATACGTATTTCACATTCTTTGCATCCTCCACATACTTTAGAAGCTTTAGAAATTCTTCAGAGGTTCGTTGGAGG
This sequence comes from Campopleginae sp. 14b, assembly GCA_030522525.1. Classification (NCBI taxonomy): domain Eukaryota; kingdom Metazoa; phylum Arthropoda; class Insecta; order Hymenoptera; family Ichneumonidae; species Campopleginae sp. 14b. The sequence continues at coordinate 293,771 of JAPYYS010000259.1, forward strand.
TTTAACCAGCGGATATCGTTAATGTGGAATGCATGAACGTTTAACGCTTCGCATTCTACATACTTTCCACGACAGAACAATAGACAACAGGAACGATCATTTTTCATTTCCTTATTTCGATCCTTTTATCCTTTTCGAATCGTGGAACTTTTAAAACTCTGACAATTCACGTACCACTTTCGGGTTTGGATCCTAGAAAAAGATTGTTTTGTTGTCCTGACCAAATATCGAATAGAAATATTTCTGCTCTGCTCAAGGAAAAACAGGATTTCGTTGCATCCAACGATGCTAATCGCGATCTGGTAAAAAAAAACTTATGATTCTGAAGTTTGCATCGCCGGGATACAACGAAAAATACATTTTTTCTTAATTATTTTGATAATTAAGGTTTTCGAATCGCAAATAAAGCTGCGCCTTTATTCTTGACTATGTATGTATGAAATTTCAATGATTTTGAAGTTTGCAACGTTGATCTTCAACGAATAATATTTGTTCTCTTCTCTATTTATTGAATTTTGAAAATCATGGCAATTTTCGGTGTCGATTGAGTTTTTCGGTCGCCAGAGAGGATCGTTTTATTGTCTAGATCAAATATTGAATAATAATCATGAGCTCTACTGCAGAAAAAAAAATTTCGTTGCATTTCAACGATGCAAACTTGGACACTATAAATTTTAACTCTCGGCTTGAAGAAATGATCAGTTTTCGTTACATTTTAACGATGCGAACTGCAATATCGTAGAAAAAATGGAATTTCGTTGCATTCCGACGAGACGAACTTTAAAATCATGTTTATTTTGATTTTAACAATTTTTAGTCATTTTTGTTGAAAAATAATAAAAATTTGTCACAATGAATAATTAAATTCTTTCAGAAATTCGATGAGTTTCGCTTTTTCAAGGCTCGGTCTCTCGTATTTGAAAAATATACGGACCGATCATTCGCTTCGATCTTCCACGAGATCTATATATTACAATATATTTCGGTCTTGAGAATTCTCTTGGAAATTCATCTCGTTTGAAGGCCTTGACGACGTTGCCCAAACAAGGCATAATATGCCTCTCATGAACAGCCGAGGTCACCTATACTTACATCACATACCTCCTTAATGTACCGCCGCTACTCCGTACTTTGCCATAAATCGATTCATCATCCCGAGCATCAAACTGTGTCAATTATTTGGCAACCTCTCGGAAACCCCATCAAACTTGTAATGCACCTATTTAGAAGCATAAACTACGTAATGTAGTTGTTAATTAATTGCAAATATTTGAAGCACTGGGAGCTCGCAATTTTCGTGAAAAAAAAAAAACAATAAACGAGATTTAACGATCGAAGCAGCTTTGAGAGTCATTTCCAGGATAACGAAAACACGCGCGGAATCTTTTTCTTATCTATCTTGAAGTTTGCATCCCTGGAATGCAACGAAATCCCGTTTCTTCTCGAGCAAACCTCGAAATTCTTATCGAATATTTGGTCAAGACAATAAAAATGTATTTTTTAAATAATTGAAACATAAAATCGGTACGAAAATTGTCGTGGTTTTCGAAATGGAATAAACAACGAATGGAAAAAGTATTTTTTGTTGCATCCCAACGTTGCCACAGGCTTCGATGTCATATTTCGTCTAGTATTTTCCGGATTTTGTGTCGAACGCCGTTCAAATATTGCACATGTGTAAAGGTAGCTGCTGGAATGCCTGGGAAATGTATTTGAGATGCAAAAAGTTGAGAACGGGAAACGTATATGAAAAGTTGGAGCGGTATGGATGAATAAAAGATTTGATCGAAACGGAGGTCGTAGATATGTCGGGAATTTCATTACGCTGTGGGCTGTGAAACAAATTGCACAATGTCAACGACTGTAGTTTGAAAGGAGAGAAGGATATATCGTGGAGCTATGGCCGAGCTGGTACTGCTGGAAAAGCGACAGTCTGGGAGAGAAAAAAATAGGGTGGAAAACTAATTTAGATCGGAAGGGAAGAAAAAGCACTCTGTCAATCTTTGTAACAATGTGGAATTCGATATTGGGTCACGAAACTATCCGCTATCATAATCTTCCCTTATAAACTTTCAGTCACGTTCATCCTCACGCATAAAACATATTTTTCTTCCTTACGACAATGATAATTGTGTAACGATCCAAACTATATGCAATTTCTTATTATTTCGTAAGAGATGCTGCATAACAATTTATCCTCATGAAAAAAAAATCCTTTTTATCTGGATAAACTTATCTCATGAACATAAAATAGTTTTTATGAAATATGTACATTTTTATGTTGACTTTTATGTCGAGAAATATCGTAATAAAAATATTTAATGCTCATAAATTTCTCCGAACGAGAAAAGAAAAAAACGGTGTCCAAATTCATGCACGCACGTTATGGAGTTTCCAACGATCGGCAACAATAACAAAAATTTGCAATTCTGAAATGGAATAAATTGCACCACTAAAAAATGAAAATTCTTCTTCATTTTTCCATCGAAAATATCACACAGTTTTTCAATTATGTTTTTTTCCGCCTCCACAGACATGATTCCGGAGCCAATTGCTGCCAAGGAAGAGTCCGAGGGAGATTGAGTGTCAGGGAAAGATCCGAAGTAGTTTTTGGAGCTGTTAAACTCTGGGGAAGACGAGGCGAAGAAAAGAAAAGTCAATCCATCACTCTCCCTTCGAAATGAGTAACCCGTACGCGCGTTTGATGGATGCCGGAGTATCATCGATAACTTTATCGGCGACAGGAGCCCGACGGTTTATCGTGCCAGCGTGAGTCAATCACCGATGGAATCTTGCTCATTATTTTCGTGCTTTTGAAAAACTTTACTGTCGATGGGAATGGAGCTCATGAATTGACGAGCGCCTTGGTCGATTGGGTAGAAAAATAGTCGAAAAATATTGCAAATGACAAAAGAATCGAAAATAACGTGGAAATTTGACGAGCTCGACTCGAGTCTTGATTTTCAAATCGCGCGAGCGTCTCACGAGAAGTAAATGATAAAAATGAAGGCGATTAAAAAGTGTTGAAAAATCCGGAAGAAGCTGAGACTTTTGGTGGAAATTTGAGCGGAGGATCGAAGCAAAAAGTGCAAGAAAAAACAGCCCCACGATGAACAGCACGTTTTCGTACATGGATTGTCCGGAGAACGCGTCGAATTTGACGGACTCGGTGGTGCCGAACTGCGGCGCTGATTTGCCGATCGTTCCCCTGGTCAATCAGATTCTCTACTCGATCGTGTGCATCGTCGGTCTCCTAGGAAATACTCTGGTGATTTACGTCGTGCTGCGCTTCTCTAATATGCAAACGGTAACGAACATGTACATCGTAAATTTGGCGATAGCGGACGAGTGTTTTTTAATAGGAATTCCGTTTCTCGTGACAACGATGTCTCTGCGGTATTGGCCTTTCGGTAAAATAATGTGCAAAGCGTACATGACGACGACGAGTATAAATCAATTTACCAGCAGCATATTTCTCTTCATAATGAGCGCGGATCGTTACATCGCGGTTTGTCATCCAATTTCTTCTCAGAAAATGCGGACGCCTCTCATTTCGAAAATCGTTTCTTTAACCGCATGGGCGACCAGCGCACTCTTCATGATTCCTGTGTTTTTGTACGCGAATACCGGGGAAACTGCGGGTGGTATGAGCTGCAATATTTATTGGCCGAACGACCACGGTGGGCAAACAACTTTTACCCTTTATTCGTTTATTCTTGGCTTCGCGATACCCCTCATCCTCATTCTTATTTTCTACTTCCTCGTTATTCGTAAACTTCAAACGGTCGGACCGAAAAACAAGTCGAAAGAAAAAAAACGTTCGCACAAAAAAGTAACAAAGCTCGTGCTCACAGTCATCACAGTTTACGTCCTTTGCTGGCTTCCCTATTGGCTCACCCAGGTTGCTCTTATTTTTACACCGCCCAAACAATGCCAGTCTCGCATTGGTATCACGAGCTTTCTTCTCGCCGGCTTCTTGAGCTACTCCAACAGCGCCATGAATCCAATTCTCTATGCATTTTTGAGCGACAACTTCAAGAAAAGCTTTCTCAAAGCTTGCACCTGCGCCGCCGGCAAAGACGTCAACGCTACTCTTCACATCGAGAACAGCGTATTTCCGAGAAGAAACAAAGCCAACGGGGCCGCCGCCATCGCCGATCGTTTGCAATCCAACAGACTCGCCACTTCCGCCAACTCTCGAGTCGATCTTGACGACGAAGACGGCGAGAGAGGATTGCTCATCAGTAAAACTTCCACCACTACAGTCACCATGACCTCGAGATCTAACATTACCATCAGCACCAACGAAACGAGGGAACAGAGGGATATCAGAGACAAAGAAACACTCAAAAACGGCGCCCAAAACACTCTTTTTACGCAGGTTTAACCGACTCATTGTTTTACACTAAAAAAAAGCAAATCCATGATCGATCGTAACGTTCACTTGCGTTATTATTCAATAAAAGGGGAGCCTGCCAAATATTTCATCGAATAAAACTGCAAGTTTCCGAGACGAATCAATTTTTACTCGTAATTCGTCTCATTGTCTCTGGATCCGATAAGAATTTGAGAATCGAATTGAATTTTTAATCGTCACTCTTCTCAAACTCTCTGAATCAGAGGAAAATGTGAATTTTTAGAAGTTTAACTTAATCTCGGTCTCCAAATTTCTGATGGATTTTAGGAGACACGAAACTTGTAACGAATTAAAGAAAGAAAAAAAAAACACGTCTGGGAACAAAAATGATGGAAAAACTGGAGAAAAGTTCTGCCTGACGAAAGAGCAACGAGTGAAAAGTGCAGCAACCGGAATGCACCGAAAAACGATGACTTAAAAAAACTTATTGATATTTGTAAAAATCCGCGAGTGCACTAAACTCCTGACGACAGACCAAAACGATGAAAGAATTAAAAACAAAGAGTCGAGGATAGTCAATTGTCGTTAAGGTGAATCCCATGAAAAAATGGAGTCTAATCTAGTCCCACATTATTCTGTGCTGTGTCTAAATATACTATGTCTAAAGGAGCCTAATGAGAGAAGACGAAAGTCCGTGGCTTTTGAAAATTTTCAAGTACTGAATTATGAAAAAAAAATTTTATGTACTGTTCGGAAAGAATGATCTCGCGAGAATCAATGGAGGAAAAAAACATTAAAGGGGAACGCCCTTACAGTTACGTAGTTGTTTGTTGTTACAGTGTTAAAGGAACATTTTTGAGCTATAAGAAAAACTAAGAGGAGGCGAACATTGCTAAACCAAAGATACGAAATGCCGATGATTTTGAAATCTACGTCGTTGGAAAAATCACACTAATTTGAGCTTGTTTTTCAACGAGCCTAGCCAATACATTTTATACGCACCCCGAGGCTAAAAATTCGTCCAACTAGCGTTTTCAAATACTTCAACAAGCAGAGCACTTAAAAAACTACAAAAACCAACATTTCACCAATCCGAAGGACATAAATGTTGCGATCGAACGAAAAAAACTTTTTCCAACTATTTCAACCACGTAAATTTCAACCTCACCAACGACGCATTGTACGAAAAATAAAATGAGCCTGAAGTTTGCATCGACGCAATGCAACAAAATGAAAAAGATGATTCGTCACTTTTTCATTTTACGAATTAATTCGTGAGGTCCACCAAAACGCAAGAGGCAAATTAGAAAAAAAAGTGACGGATCATATTTTTTTTCATTTCGTGGCTTTCCGTCGATGCAAACTTCAGGCTCATAAAATAAAACGATGTCTCACAAGTACAATTGAAGAAAACAAACAGGTAAAAAAAAAAATAAGAATGATTGTTAAGTAGACATGAGATAGAATAATCGATTGGGTATCTATATTTTTACAATTAAATGGTGTTTTATTCGGATAAACGAAACTAGTTGGAAAGGGGAAGCAAGTTTTGTGTTTATTTTGAGGGTTACATTTTGATCGAGTTTCATTATCGCGTAGAGAAAATAAAAGAGGTAGAAGGAAAAAGGAGAACGAGGAGGAGAATATGTTGAAGAAGCGAGAAGTTTTGTGAACAGGAGACAAAGTATCGATTCGTTTTGTTGGGAGATTGTGGGTTACGGTGCGGTGGGAACGTTAAGAATATATTCAAAGAGCAAGATGAAGATTTCTCGTTAAGATAGGCTACATTAATCGCTGGCTGTTTATATTTGCATCCGTGAAAGCATGCCCCAAATGCTGAATCAACGGTGATTTATTGGACGAAGCAAAGAGAAACGTGCCGTGCGAAGCAAGAATCGCACTCTATTGTAAGAGGGCAGAGTAATTTTCCCCACGAAAAGCAAAATTCGGCTGGCTCATTTGTGTCAGGTGCCAATTTTCAAATTTTTTCCCATCCTTAATGTTGCTCGATGGAATATTTTTTGAATCTAATACTTCCGGGGATATCGTCGCGAATTCTTTATATTAATTCTTCCTGACCTTTGAATTCGGAGCAGAGGACAAATGATCGGAAATGAAAAAAAAAAAGACAGAAAAATCTGTTGAAATTTTTGGCACAAATCTTCATGTTTTTTTTTTTTGTATCGTGTCTTGGTATTTGTGATGAAAATCCATTGTTTCTCATTGTGTATCACGGTCTTTGTAATTTTATATGTCCAATTTTGTATGGAGATTATTTGATGCTCATTATTTCGTGCCAGGAGATTTAATCACGAATCATTGTCTAACGAAGGTTGTTTAGTCTCAATGCTCGGTTTTTGATATTCTGTCTATTCGAGGATTAGCGAGTCTACCCAGGAGATTATGATTTTATCTCGGGTCAATTTCACGTTATAATGCCGTGACGGTTTTGCCTTTATAATCCGTGGCATAAAGACTCGTTCCATGCTCCAAAAGAATCCTGCCAAAAATGAGGAGAAAAAACACAGTCTACATTGGTGCCTAGCCCTTGCCAAAGTCTTTTCGTTCGGGCGAAACGACCCTGTCTCTTATTTTGTCCGTTCACTCGTTCCCTTTAATTGATGTTACCAATCGATCGAAATATTTTCAAATAAATAAGGAATATTTATTTCTCAAAGATATTTGTGACTAAAATGGTCGACGAGCGAGTGATCGCGATTAAGAAAAATACAATATATTATATTATACATTATACGAAGTATTCGAATTTTGATAATTCACCATTAAACTTCCCTGATTTATTCCCTAGGCGAAAAATCTAGAACGAAACGACGATATCTATATTTTTGATTGTTTACACAGGAGGCTTTGAAAACGCCAATTATTTGTTTCCGAAGTTTCTCCCACAGGTTTATTCTGTAAATAAGTATAAGTTATTGTAAAATTAGCAACGAATAATCATTGCGAAATGACCCGTGTGTGTTTGTATATATATATGATAATTATAAAGAGACTATTGAGCTTGGAGAAGCTAAAGATCAATCTGTTTATTACAAGAACTTGTCATTAACGTGAGAAATTCAATTCCCTGCATAGTCCAAATTATTGTCTGTACGGTATTTGTTGTGATTTTTTTGTAAAATAAATTATCGAATTGGAATTTGGAGGATTTCGTGCTGAATTTTTTTCATCTAAAAATAATTAACTGGATCTTATCAAAAAATTTGTTTGCTCGGACCATCAGCACGGTAAGTTTACGAATAACAGATGGCTCACGAGTAACGTAAACTGCCCTACTAAAACCTCCATTGAGAGCCATCCAAAGCAATGGGTTTCGAAAAATAAAAATGATAATGGACGAAGCTCCAGGTCATTGCGATTACAAAGTGACTTTTCGTTCAATAATTTATTGTTCTTGCTCCGTCAATCGATAAAAAATTAAAATGCATCGTTTTTATCGTACGGACGACGTGTTTAATGTTTTGCAAGATCCCAGTGCCGAATAGAATGGACATGGATGGCAAAACAAGAACATAAATGTGTGTTCCCCTACGGCAGAGTTTTGGGTGCATAACCGACCGGGATCACGATGTTTTATTCATTTTTGGCGAACCAGTCATTGCGAAATCGTCGGAATAGAACGTTGACAAGTTTTTTTTAATACTAAACCACACATTGACGAGACGAGGAAGCAAAATACCCGATATTACTTGTAGAGCCACAGCCTCGGGCTGAAGAGTCACTGGGAAATTGTTTTCGTCTGGATACAGGATCCCCCAGGTACCAGGGACCGAGTGTCAGATGCAGAGAATAACGTTCGTGTTTACCATCGTATAATTATTTTCAGTTTCCTTGTTTTTTATTACTCCAGTGACTTTTAGAAAATTGGCAAACTACTCTGGTAGATTAAACGAGAAAGAATGAGATTTAACGTCAATTACTTGCTCGAGATCTCTCGGTGTTTTCATGGAGTTACAACGTGTTTTTTCTTTATCAGCGATTATGTTTTTTTGTGTTTATTTATCATGGCGTGTGTCGTGATACCATCCAAGTTTATAATATACTTACGAGCTACCAAACATATGTACATATAAACACGCGATCTCGCGTCATCGTAGACCCCGCGGGAGACGGAATTTTCTCAACAATTGAAAAGCAAAGTTGCGTTTTTAAAGTTCAGCACAAAATCACTTTTGTTTTTTCAGCGATTCTCCTTCACTGGCAAACGCAAGCTCATTTTTCCTCTCCATATTTACAGCACAATGAAAAATTCTCGTCTTGCCACTCAACTTATCGCTCACGCAAATAATTCCAAATACAATTACAATTTTTAACAGCTCTGGGCATATAATTTTTTGTTTTACTCCGGAATTGTGTACACAGGGTTCCCCCGCACCTTTTCCATAAATTTATTGACCAAGCGTAAGGGCATTTAAAAAATTTAGTCGATTTCTCTAAATGGCTCGTGACGTCCCATTTATTCCGGACCAGCCTTCCAATTTTCACGATGACCAGAGAAAAAATTACAACAAACTGCCCACTCGATACTTGAATTTCATTCCCTTTTTTGTTCAAGTTTCTTTTTTTTCCTTTTCGAATGTGTACCGTTGCACAAAACCAGGAGAAAGCTTCTTATCCGAGAGGGCGTGAGACGGAGAGGGGCATTGACAAGTCAGGTAACTATGTGTAGAATATATTATCGTTATAATTATTATTTGTAAATGTTAATATCGTTATAAGAGCGAAAATGTTGGTAAAACTGCAGGAGACAGGTCCTTCCCTGAAAAATGAATATTGCCAAAATTTGTAATAAACTTCTAAATCGTGCTTATCCATGGATAACAAAAAATTACCATAGTTTTCATGGACCCTTTTTTCATGGAGTCTTTTTAAAGAATTTATTTTCCACAAGGTCTTCATCGACTCTGTAGTTGATAATATACAAACAATATTTCTTAGAGTGAGCCCCGTTTTCTGCGGTTTGACCAAAATCGTTAATAACGCTAACCACCGTTACGCCATAAACAACCACAGCATCAGTATCACTGCAAGCCACAGGAAACACTTGGACATAAATTGATCGTCATCGTACTGAGGTGTTCCTCGAAGTGCTGCAAAAATACAAATTCCCTCATTCATTTCTTCCCTTGCTGTGGAATTTTCGTCATGCGATTTAAAAACCATCACAAGAGAGTTGGAAAAATCAGATGTTAGACGTTTGCAAATCTTGCCCCTATTTCTACGTTTTTTTTTCTTCATAATCTTGTACTATTTTTAATGATACGGAAGTTTGCCTCGTTAGAATAAAACGAAAAAAATATTTTTTATTCATTATTTCGATAATTAATACACTTTTTCCAATTTTTTTTAGTAAATTTGGTTTTTGAATGGCAAAGAAGGCCGTCCCACTATTTTTGACAAATTTTCCATGCAAATTCTCCAACATCCTCTATTTTTATCATTTTTTATTTTCTTGTCTCGATGAGAATGGAAAATATCGTCGTTCCCAACGTTGGGAACGAATTTATTTTAGAAGCAGAAAGAAAATTTGTACCTGAACCAGCTCGGAATTCGCCAAAGTTGAAAGTTGAAGTGAAAAAGCCAAAGGGAAAAGCACCGATACCAAAAGACATGTGAAATCCACCATCGCCGATCCCAAGGCCTGAGAAACTATTGCCCTCTGGCTCTGACCTCTGCCCTGCCGGACGAGGAGGTACATTGTTCCTGTAAAAGACAAGTTCTCATTAGTACTGTTGAAAATCATTTGACTGTCCATATTTACAACTAACCTTGGGTCCTCCTGTTTTGTTGCTCCACGCCCGTACAGTGGAATTACTTTTTCTTTACTTATGGCAGCTTTGCAGACGGGACAAACTTGTTTGGTGGGTCGAGTCTCAAGCCATTGATGCAAACAGGGCCAACTAAAATAAGTGCAATAACTTTTGTAATTTCTGTTCCAGCAAATACGAAAATTTGTTGCCGCCGTTAAACAAATATGAAAATTTTCCTGAGGGAAAAAAAAGAAGCATGAGATAGTGATTTGCGTACCAAAAAAGGTGGCCGCACATGCTGACAACAGCATCTTTCGCCGTGTCTAGGCAGATGTTACACTCGAACATTCGATCATCTTTTTCTTTTTCTTCCGTCGTCGATCCCGAAGGCCTCGACGGCCCCGGCTGCTCTTCGACTGGGTTCATTTCTTCCGATTACTTTGGAATGAAAACAGAGGTATTAATTGAAACGCTTATGGGTTGCTTGTCAAGGATAAATCGATTCTGCCCCATGACAATCCTTTTTACAGAACAAAAAAGAGAGATCTCCATGTAATAATACATATTCGAAGAAAAAAGCAAATTTCGTAATTCAGGAGAAGAAACATCGCTTCATTTTTTGTTGAAAAGGTTTTGCATAAACGATTCGTTAATATTATTTCGGCATTGTTATTACTGAGATACATGGCTTCTACCAAAACGTGATATAATGGCTCAAGGCCAACTCGTTTTTCAGCATTTTCATAAATTTCTAATTACTATGACTCTGAGAGGATAAGATATTTGAGAATTTCTTAATGGATTGTGGAAAATCACGGTTTGCGTCAAAGTGTTTGGAAAAAACATTGATTTCCTCTCGATAAAACGAGAGAAAGTAGATTGATTCTACAAATCGCGATTACCACAAAAAACAACAAGGCGTGCAAGAAGGCGATCAAAGCGCGTAAAAGAGAGGGTCAAAAAACAAGAATTGTAAAATAGATATATAATAACGAACAAAAACGTCACTGCTGTAGCTTAACACGAAAAACAGGAAGATAAAATGAGAAATAAAACATATGCACGTACACACAAGCAGGTTTACGATGTCGTGTCGGATGCACCGAGCGGGCAAAAAATAATAATAAAAATCGCACCACTCTCTCGGAAAGTTTAGTAATCAATCGAGAAACGTGCCGTTTTTTAATCTTGCTCGATGAATTTTTGTTCAGTTCATTCGGGTGTGCGTTCACGTACGTAGTAATTTGACAGTTTTTTGCGGCGGAGATTCCTCGGGCCGCACGACGACACTCAAAACACTTTTGGGGAATGCTAGAGCTTGGCCAATTTCGATGGAGATTTTTTAAGTAACCGAATAAAAGTGATTAGCGGACGAACAAGACTTTGATCTCAATTATATTTCACGCACGTAGTGTGTGTTTCAACGACTCTTAAATAAAACGTATTTAATGTATCCACCATCCACTGCCTTTGGTTTTCATCCCCACCACCGTGTCCCCCTGGTAATGGGCTGACTGGGCTGAATCGCTCTACGCTCTACGCACACGTCAGTGCTGCGCGATCGATACAAATGTGTCGCCGCGGAGGGGCAAGGGAAAGAGGGGAAAGAAAAAGCCGCGGAGTGGGAGAATCGAAGAAGCAATGCAGTGACGAGTGACAACGACCAACAACAACACGGTCAATCGTCACACTTGAATCATCCAAGTGCCTTATCGCTTATTTCCCACAGCCAATGATTTGCAGTTCTACGCTCGGAACTTTTTCCGTTTTTCAATTATGATTGACGATGATATGCTAGTAATCTAATCCTTCCTATTACAAAAACCGAAGTGCGAACGTAGCGCCAAAATGAAGATTCATCTATATCACCCCGCGAAGTCGATAAGCTGCGCGTCTGCAAATCCGATCTTGGTTTCCTCGGGGACGATCCGATTAAAAATTTATTTCCGCACGTGACATCGTATGGTTATCACATGTCGAACCTCACCTTTTTTTTCCCTCAGGATATTTTTTATTACGAGAGACAGCGCTGTGGCACATTGGTCCAACACCATAAGTTACGAAGAAAAATAAAGTACACAGTCCATCATGTCTAACATGAAAAAAAATCGGTCTCGTAAATAAATTCAACAAAAGTCCAATCTTAAAAAATTGTAAAGAATATATCACTGGAAAAAAAAATTGTTAAAAAAGAAATTACTGGAAAATCATTTCATACGTAAAGCAGAAATATTTTCACGATCTTTCGATAATTTTCATTCTCTTTAATAAAAAAAATGCATGCGTTTCTTCGACACGCTGAGTCGGAGCTTATTCTCCCACATAGAAAAAACCACGCTGGGTCAAAGAAAGTAAGTAATATTGATAATTGTGAATATCATGTGCATGAAGCATCGAAATTTCACAGATCTTATATTTCATCTTTGATGGATTTGGAGCCTCGTGGAAAACCTTTAGATTCTAGAAGTTCATTACACTCGTCGCGGGTCAAGCGAGAAAGTGGGAGTTTTTCAACGACCTGGAACAGTTGATAAAGTTTTTGTTACAACATTTCTTCTCATCATAAATTTTTTCCACTCTTCATTCTCAATTCCTACTTCTCATTTCCTTCTCTTTCTTAAATATCTGAACTGGACAATAATTCTCAACCATCGCATCTCGTATAAAGTTGTTTATGCACATACTTTGTTGCCCACTGTCGAGTCGTTATGGAAATTAACTCTGCGAGTACATAATGGGTCTTATTGACCCAAACAATTTTTAGTATCTTTTTCTCTCTTTGAAGTGATGTCTAAAAAGACTAATTGATAGATTCAAAATGAATTGGATGATTTAAATGCTTCAAAACATACGTACTTCGTCGTTGAGGTCATGGAGTATGAGTTCAGGAGGAGCACCCTGTTTGTGTATAAATTCAACCCGATCACTGATGACAAATGTGTTAACAAAAATTTCAGAAATGTTTGGAATCTCACGATTTCTTTCATTCAAAAGGATACTAATATGGCAAATCCTCGAAAATGAATTGTTGCACATCGGGAAGACGTTTCAGGGAGCATCCTCGACAGCTCTGGAAACATTTTATAACGTGAAATACTGCAATATTTGAATAGAGTTCGATTTAGTGACATTTTAGGCGACCGCGACCGCGATGTACCGTCGCGGTAGTACCGGTAAAAACATTGGAAAAGTTAGTACTGTGCCTCAAACTTAGAACATCAAGAGTACGTGCATTTTCAATGAGAGCAAAAAAAGACTCGATACATACTTCTACTACTGCTCTGGAGTATCCGCTGCTGGCAGAAGTTTCTGTGGAAACGGCGAAACAAATCGCAACAATAAATACCGCGATCACTCGAGACGACATCTTTATTTTTTGTGTTTGTTTCGTCTCTTTTCTCTGCGATGTTTGCGAGTATTTACAAGTTGATCTAGAATCCGAAACGGCGCTGCTATCGTCATAAACGTCACTTCCCGTTTTTACTACTGCTGAGCCGGAAATGAATGCCGGAGGGCGCCATATCGATGTCGAACTTCTTCATGTTAATTCACCAATTTCAAGCGTCGCTTTATTAATGTTATCAGTGACACCGACGCTGCGAAAAGTATCATTAAGTGACATTGCTTCATGAGATCACACGTAGAGTTCGAATAATTAAAAACTGATTTCAATAGACTCGGTAATCGCGTGATAACGGAGTATAAAGTCACAGTAACAAAGCCAATAGTTCCCGGTGTTTATTCTATTCGGGGGAAATGTCGCTCTCCTGTGCTAGTAAGATATCGATTTAATTATTTATAACATTTATCATGCAAAAACATCAACATAATCAATAGATTGAGACCCATCGAGTGCAATTTTCGTTCACTGAAATTTTCCTATCCTCGACGTGAATCCTTTCTTTCGAAGTGCTCCATCGTACATAACCTCAAAATACGATAGTCTCGAATACGTTGATGTTTAAATAATGGAATTCAACGCTTTTCGTAGTATCGAATGAGGTGCCGGAGCAGCCGGTCGTCTCACCCGCATCAGGTTCGATATTTGAGAAACGTCTCATCGAGAAATACGTCTCAGAAAATGGAGTCGATCCTATTAACGGCGCAGAGCTCAAAATCGAAGATCTCATCGAACTCAAAAGTAAGTTTCCTCTCCTGATTTTCTTGCCAGCCGTTTTCCTAGCGCGTCATATGAACACCCTAAAAAAATGGAATAATATGTGTTATCCCATTACAGCAACTCCTATCGTCAAACCCAAACCCCCTAGCGCAACTTCGATTCCTGCCATACTGAAGATTCTGCAGGATGAATGGGATGCCGTTATGTTACATTCATTCACGCTCAGACAACAATTGCAAACTGCGAGACAAGAGTTGTCACACGCGCTTTATCAACATGACGCAGCTTGTCGTGTCATTGCCAGATTGACTAAGGAAGTAACAGCTGCTCGAGAGGCTCTTGCCACATTGAAACCACAAGCAGGAATCACCCAAGTCTCAACGATTCCTCAACCTGTAAGTTTGAGCCTCAGCCTGATGGACTGAGACGACCTGTGGGCAAAAAATTTTCTTGAAAACTTGAAGAGAAAAATCGTTTTGCACTATTGACCTAAATTTGACCAAGATGCCAAATGTCTTTGCGTTTTTATAACATTTTCCCACCCCGACGTTTGTTAATCGAATCGATCGAACGTCCCACTTTATCGTTGGCACGCCACTTAGAGATGTTTTTTTCACAGGCCTTGGCAGTGGAGGCCGGTGGTTCTGCGGCACAGCCATCGGAACAGGCAGGAATCACGGAAGACGTGATCCAGAAACTCCAAGAAAGGGCGACGGTTCTGACTCAGGAGCGGAAACGTCGTGGTCGGTCCATACCAGAAGATTTATTGCCGCAAGATAGTATCCGTGAATTCCAAACATTGGCATCGCATCCGGTAAAAAAATGAATTAATTCATTGAATCACTTTAAAAAATGATAGAATTTTTTTTTTTTCGATAAATCGAAAAGTATTGAATACGATTTACTGTCTCCTTTCAGGGTCTACATTCTGCTAGTGTACCCGGAATCCTTGCGATTGATATACACGGTGCTGATACAAGTAAAATATTGACCGGAGGTGCAGACAAAAACGCGACGGTATTCAACAAAGATACAGAACAAGTTGTCGCGATATTGAAGGGTCACACTAAAAAGGTAAACGTCAATTCCCGTAATTGAAATTCTTGACCATTGCACGGACAGGAAGTCTATTAGTAATTAATTCTGAAGAACACTGGAGCTTTTTCTTGCCCTTGGAAAATGGTACAGCACTTTGTCAATGTTTTCATGAGAGTTTTCTTGTCTTTAAGGTAACACGAGTAATTTACCATCCTGACGAAGATATTGTGATGACAGCGTCACCAGATTCAACGATTCGCGTGTGGAACGTAGAAACAGCTCAGACGACGCTTTTGTTAAGAGCTCATGATTCCCCGGTCACTGGTCTCTCTCTCCACCCGACTGGTGACTATTTGCTCAGCTCGTCGTTGGACCAACATTGGGCATTTTCGGATATTCGTACCGGAAGATTACTCACTAAAGTACGTGGATTGGTCCGGCGTGAATTCGTCTTTTCACCTGGATTCACAAGAAAATTGATCACTTATTAAACTCGCCAGAATTTTGAAAAAACGATTTGTGCTTTAATGAGAAAAATTGTTTGATATTCAAGGTCGCCGGGCCAGGAAGTCAACCTTTGACCACTGCGCAATTCCATCCGGATGGTTTGATTTTCGGAACTGGAACGGTTGATTCTCAAGTGAAAATTTGGGACTTGAAGGAACAGTCGAACGTGGCAAATTTCCCAGGGCATTCGGGGCCGATAACTGCTATAAGCTTCTCAGAGAATGGATATTATTTAGCAACTGCTGCTGAAGATTCGTGTGTCAAACTTTGGGATTTGCGTAAATTGAAAAACTTCAAGACTCTTCAAATGGACGAGGGTTACGTGGTCAAGGATCTCTGTTTCGACCAAAGCGGCACATATCTCGCTGTTGCTGGATCCGACGTCAGGTGAGATCCTAAAAATGAAACAGCAGCTTAAGCCAAATATTGCTCAAAATCGATTGATCAAAGTTTTTCTATTTTTATTTCATTGTGATTTATTTGTTTCTAGAATTTACCTGTGCAAACAGTGGCAAGAATTGAAAGTCTTCAACGACCATACCGCGACCGCAACCGGTGTGCGCTTCGGAAAACACGCGCAGTACATCGCATCGACCAGCATGGACAGAACATTAAAATTATATGGTCTTTCATAAATTTAGGTGGCTGAAAATAAAAATTATCCGACGTAAGATTGGATCCTATTTTATAAAAGGAATTTTTTTTGAAATTTGTAAACTATTGTCAGGTTACCAGGACACAAGCTACCAATAAATACTGCAAAAAAAAATCGTTCTGTCTGCTTTGAGTCGAAGAGCGTTTTATTTCCAAAATGTTAATTTTTAAGTGAATATCTTAATTGAGGTTATGAATAATGATAATTAAATGACCAATAATTGCATGTTACTCTCTAATTACGAAGAACAGATTTAGAATCGATTTTCTATATTTGTTTCGATAGGTTTTGTCGATTTTTATACAAAAACTGGAAAATAATGATGTTAGACAAATATAGTGCACCGTGACGACGTTAGCGCCACGACGTCTGACGGAAATGAGTAAAAAGAGAAATTTCAATGAAGAATAACATTCGGAACAAAAATGGCGACCCCCGTACGTTCAGCAGTTCGTCAAGTGAAGCCTCTTTTGTCACTGGATAATTCAGAGGCTAGACGAAGAGCTCTCAATTTGTATCGATCATGGTATCGTCAAATTCCTTATATAGGCGAGTACAAATATTCATACGGCAATACTTCCTTGGCTAGAAGATTCAAATAGTGATGAATCAAGTCCCTAACCTCAAACTCACTCGACGTTTTACATAACAATACGGATAGAAATTGAATTTTTAACAACCGAATAACGTCAGAGATTCATATTTATGTGCGTACAAAACAATTGATTGTGGTTTTATAATGTGCAGTTATGGAATTCGATCTTCCGAAGAACGAAGACGATTTGAGGCAGAAGTTACGTGAGGAATTCATCAAGCACAGAAACGTAAAGGACATCAGAGTTATCGATATGCTTGTGATAAAGGTACAGATTCATTCGAATAATTAACCAAAAACGAGTGCTAGTCTCTCCCAAAGATTTTCCAAACCATTTAAATCATTGTCACGTGTTTGTCTGGCCTTGCAGACAGTTTTTCCATTCTTGTTTTCGATGCTCCGGTTTTTATCAAGTAATTAATTGTCCTCAGGGTCAAATGGAGCTGAAGGAGACTGTGAACATGTGGAAAAACAAGAATCATGTAATGTATTATTTCCAAGACACAGTGGAGAAAAAGCCAACAGATTTCCTTTCGAAATTCTTGGCTGGTCACGACTGAGTGATCTGTTCCTTTGAGACCGGTAGTAAAATGAGAAAAATTTGATAAACCTAGGAGTCCTTGCTCGCTGCAATTGTGTATAAAATAACATGAATGTGAGTAAAACTGAAAGAGAACCGAAAGATACGAGTTTCAAATGAAAATGTACATACAATGAAAAAAAGCAAGGATATAGTCTAGCGTCTTTTAGAATAAATCTTTGCTTCTTGGGATAATGGTACGTTGTTGGTATTTTCCTTTCTTTTATTAAGAGTATCGGTCGTTAAAAAAAATGAAAAGAAAACAATGGACCAATGGCGGTACTTGTTACAGAAGATAATCGCTCTAATTTACAAAGTTCATCTTTACATCGATATATTATTATTCCATCAGTTATATACATTTGACATCGTTGTTGATATATTACTAAGCACCTTAGGTACAATCTAGTTCACTTTTCACAGCCATACAGACAAATTTGCTTTCCTTCAGTGAACAAGTTATAATAGATTAAATATACATGATCGAGGCTATTAAATCGATCCGAGCTTAGCAAATTGAGCGCTGGTCAGCGCTTACAATTGGTTTGCTCGTTACACAATTCAAAATCTCAACGAGGAATGTCCTCGTTGTCGTCTAGCAGTCAAAATCTTGACCTTTATTTCTGCCACGGATGCTATTTTTCTCGGAAGCATTTGATATCTTATATTTTTCATATTCAACACTCGTAACACGCATTCGTGGTATCAAAATCCTCGCAACACACACACAGACTCATACGCATACAGACGTATATATATTGTGTATATATATACGTGTATATATTCACGTATATATATGTGTAAATACACAGCGAGGCAATGAATCTCGGTATCTCAAATATTTCTGCCGAAAAGTATCGGCAACTTTCGTCGAAATGGATTTTTCGAAAAGGCCAAAATACACTTGAGCTATCGAGGTTCACTGGCGCGGCCTGGACAACAAAAAAGCACTCGGACTAATTGGGCAAGTGTCGGATGTGCTCGCACCTCAAACCGGCGCGTAATTTGAGCCGAAAATTCGGTAAGCCTGACGAGATTTTCGTTTCTTTTTTATCAATAGTTCGATAATATTGTTTCTCTATAAAATATCTAAGTATTAAAAAATATACAGTGTCGGTAACTTTGATATACAAGAAATTGCACGGATCGCTAAGCTTATGAAAAACAAAATTACAATTAAAAAATGGCCACGAAAAAAAAGAATAAATCGTACTCGTGATTAGTTAGGTCTACGTGAGCTCCTTCCTGAAGCGCTATCTCGAAAAAACGGAGAGCAGGTCTTTTGTTGCTCGTTCGCTGTCTTTTTTTTTTTTTTAAATAAATTTCCACTACACTGGAGGGTCGTAACAATTTTTCTCTCGGTATGCCATTTGACTAAGTGACTTTTCGACGCGGTATTAATGGCAGAAATGAATGGACACGAAAATTAAGTCGGTACATTGTTTACAATGCAACATATTAAAAAAAGAAAATAAAACATGATCGGATCGACTTGGCATAGGGCGATCGAAGCAAAGTCATAATTGTCTTGGGTTTTAGTCTCGCGTACGTTCAATGGCGTTAAAAAAATAGATTGTATATCACATTTGAATCGTCCAGAGTCAGATGTGATCGATTTCCTTTTGCTCTTTATCTCTTCAGGGACATAAGTTCGCGCTAATAATAAATAGAAGATTTTAGAAAGAATCAAACGATGCTTTCGCGCTCGGATGGTATGTCGTAGCCGGCAATAACACCGCGTCGCAGAGAAACGTCACTGTTGCGCAAACCATTGCCGTTGAATAAATTAACGAGCCAACTCCTGATGGAATTTCGAGCGGATGATTTTTTATCCGGCACATTATTCTCGGTACTGGGCGTTGTGACGACTTGATCGAGGGATCTCCACCTTTTCATTGTGACAGCTTCCCCCGAGCAAGTATTTTCGTCTCCCAACAGAGGAGTTTGTGCCTCGTTCAGCGAGTTGTCTACTCTAGAAACGATGATAACGTTTCCATTCGGATAATTATTATTTAACAGCTTGTCCGTTATATTAGACTTTGATTCAGTTCTTCTCGTGCATTTGTCGCAGTTTTCTAAAGATCGAAAACTTCTCTTAGGCTCTTTCCACCGAAGCTGGCAAGATTCCAATTTCTTGGTAACGAGTTCGGCGGGAAACGGATCGAGCGAACGGGATTCGCGGATAATCGTTTGTGAGGGATAATCGCTCGTCGTCGAAGACGAGGCAATCGTCGAGAGCACACGTGGATTTTTACGAAATTTTGCACGTGTCTCGAGGAAAAGATCGTCCAGGGCTAGTTTTATGTTCGCCGCTCGATCCTCCGCTTCCTCCCGAATCGTCACATTCTCCAAGGTCGTTTTCGACACACTGTCCATAAGGTAGAGCGGCGATCTGTCAAATTTTCCGAGCCGCAGCGAACGCTGGACCGGACTCGATCCACCGCATTGCGAGACCGAATCGTCACCCGTAGGTTTTGGTACGCTCGAGTGTCGTCGACTCCCTGCACCGAGCATCGCCAACAGTGAGGCTTGCCTCGAATCCGAATTCAATTTCGGACTTCTCCGGGGACGACAAAAAAGCGGGGGTAGATCGTCAACGTCAACCTGTCGAATTGAAAATCGTTCGTGAAGATTTATCGAATTTTGACGTCTCACTTTGCCTTTTTGTCCCAAAAAGAATTTTTCAAGGTCAGAAACGACGATTTTCTATAGAACGGTGCAGAGAAATGTCAATTGGAAAGGAGAAAAATTCACCTCTCGTTTTTGTATGGCTTTTTCGTTGGCTCCCGTAAGCCAATAAGTTTTCACGGCTCCTTTTCCCTTCATATGAACAACGCCGCGTTCCTCGACGATGTATCCACCGATTTTATCTAAAGCGTCTTTGCATTGGCTGCTTATGTGAATTTTCAATGGTTCACCGTTGGACTCCATCCGCGAGGCTGAATTGACGGTGTCACCGAACAGGCAGTACCTCGGCATCGTCAGGCCAACAACACCCGCCACAACAGGCCCTGGTTGTGCAAAGAAATCAAAGAATGTAAAACTTTTTGTCCGTACGACAATAAAAAAACAAGGCCTGGGACTGTCAAGCTATCAAAAATCTGCATAGAAAATATAATCGTGCCTGTATGAATTCCGATCCTCAGCTTCAAAGTCTCTTGAGGCCTGTGAGCAATAGTGTGGACTTTGACAGCGTTCAACAAGTCCAGAGACATTGAGGCTATTTCACCGGCGTGTCTGTTGCTATTTTTCAGCGGCAGTCCAGAAACCTGAAACAATTTTTTCCCATTTTTCAGCCCGTCACGATGAACAAAATGAAGAAATAATTCGATAGTCTAACTCCTTCTGGTGAAATAGATTCTCCATCCGGGTATTTAAATTCTAAAGGTTTTCGTAGCTGAGAAAAACTCAAACTTACCACCATGTAGGCGTCCCCGATAGTTTCAACTTTGTACACATCGTAACCTTTAATTATGCGATCGAACAGTGTGTATAGATCGTTCAAGAAGTTCACCACCTGCGATAAGGACAACAGAATATTCGTATATTTTTTTTCTCGTAGTGAATCGAACAATATTATTCTTTAATTAGTTTTCGAAATTAATTTCGTACCTGGAAAGGAGTGCTTTCTGCCGACATTGCCGTGAAGCCAACAATGTCACTGAAATATATGGTGACCAGATCGAAAGCTTCTGGTTCCACGCCAATTCCATTTGTCAAACAGTTGGCTACAGGTCTGTAAGCAAAAATATCATATTATTGGATCGTCACAAGTGCAGGTTGAATTTTAAAGAATTTACGTGGTTTAGAAGAGAAAAAAACTAACTCGGGCAACATTCGATGCAACAAATCCTCAGTTTTTTGTTTTTCCTCGAAGAGAAGGCGCGTACGCTCACTGACTAGATCCTCGAGGTTGTTGGCGTACTTTTCCATCATGTCCATCATTTGGTCCATTATGTTTCGATGCCGACCGGCTTTCATTTTTTTTAACCTAGACCTGACAGTTTTGAAATCCGGCCTTAATTCTGGACTTTCGGCCCAACAGTCGGTTATCGTGCTTACGATATAGTCGGCGCAGTCCGCCTCCGATTCCGAAAGTATTTCGGTGTTTGGTCTGAAAGGCGGTTCACCATCTTCCGGATACCTTTTTACTCTGTCTATGATATCTGCAAAGGAGACGTGGAAAAAATACCGTTAATTACAAAAATATTAATTAAGAAACAAAAAATGCAATAAGTCCAAATCTTGTCACCCAGAAATTAACTCAGGAAAACTAACCTTTGGGTTCCAAATTGACTCCACCGTACGGTCCTTTGCGACCGATCATCTCGAATAGAATTATGGCGAACGCATATATATCTCCTTCCTGAGTGCCTTGTATCGGGCCGTTGGGATTCCGCAAGAGCTCCGGCGCTTTCCAAAACAAGTCTAGCCAAAAAAAATTACGCGTTAGAATTTTAGCCACTGGAGGCTCAAAGAAATGAAAATTCAATAATTTGGACTCACTTCGATAATACTGATGTTCACCGATGCTGTCGGACTCGGCGCAATGGCGCATATCGTGAAGGCCAAAATCGGAGACTTGAAGTACCCATCGTGAGGTAACCACGCAATTGGAAGACTTTAGATTACCATGGCAGACTAGCACGGACGAGTCGTGAATGTAAAGCATACCCTTGATTTTTCATTCAAGAAAAAACAAAATTATCCATTAGTTTTGTTTAAAAAAAAATGAAATGGGCAAAAAATTGGGTAAATTGATGAAAACGAATGGACGGAAGAAATCTTCTTACCTTAATGAGATCATGAACTAGTGAGGCAATGAACATATCGTCTAACTTTATGTCCTCGTTTTCGATGATGTCCTAAAACAAAAACAAAAAAAACAAGATTCCGTCAAATTCGTCATTGATCGGAGAGCAAAAGCTTGTAGAAAAATTCATTGGACTTTTCTCGCGAGAAAGAAGTCATTTTAATTGTTACTCACGTAGAGACTTCCTTTGGCACAATAATCGGTAATTAACAGTATTCTCATGGGCTCGACGCAAGCTCCGATAAACGAGTTGAGATTTCCGTGTCTGATTTCCCGGAGAACTCTCATTTCTTTCATAACGTCTCGGGATATGTCTTTTTTCTTTGAGAATTTGAGCTCCTTGATACGGACAACGACGCCATGATAATGCCCGGTTTGAGCGAACACTTGACCACCGCATCTCGACTCGTACGACATTGCGCTAACTAAACTTAACTGTGGAGCAAAAAAAATCGGAAAAGAAGGTAATTTTTCATCGAGTAAACAAAGGCAGCAAAAAATTCAAGCAAAAAGTAACGAAATCTTGAAAGTTTTTGTGAAAAAGTGGTGACTGACCTTACTAGGTGAGGACATGAGATTATCGAGATGAGGATAACCGTGAATATCGCCGGGATCGATTTTCCAAAGCAAACCCTCGATTTCTTGTTCGATTTTCCATCTCCTATAGATGCTCATTGTAACGACACCAGCACAAAAGAGTAAAACAGCGAGTACAGCAGCAGCGACAATGCTGCGTAAATGAGTGTCATCTTTTGGACAATGTTCGTTCAAGAAACCGCAGCCAGGCTCGGCTTCCGGTTTATTTTTGCCTGGCCAATCCATGGACTCCGAGGGTCTGTAAACCTGTTGAGAAATAAATAAATAACTGGAATCCTGTACCCGGTTTCGACTTTTTTACATCAACACGAATTATTCAATTTTAAATCTCAACGAAAACCAAAGCATTTAACAAACAATTTACTCGATTGTCTCCAACAACTCACTCACTAGTGTTTCACCCTGTTGAAACTGTCCAACTGGTTTCATTTGAAAGTCGCACGAGAAGTTGTGCAATTGAAACCAATCTTTTTTGAGTGCGAGCACTGAAAAGTTGCCTTCGGAGTCCCCGTTTTTGTCGATCTTGATCGTAGCACCACTTATGCCTAAAAATAAGCAAAGCAATGAGCTTCATGACAATTCTTGAGAAACCTTAATTGATATTTATTTGAAAAAAGATTTGATCGGATACTCACTCTGGTACACGTGTTTCCTTATAATCGTTTCGATTATTTGCGTACCGTTGCTCACTATTTCCTCGAGCGATTGATGCGGCTGTTCGCGCAATAATTGATCCAATGCAGCCGCGTACAACATCACGGAATCGTAAAGATATGCTGCGTGAATAGAGACGTACTAAAACAGAAATTTCCCGCATTTTAAAAACTAGATCCACGAAAAAAAAACTCCGGACGATTAAGTTTTTAGAAAATGAGTTTACAAAGTTCTTACCTTTTCATATTTCTTGAGGAGCTCGGGAACCGCAAAATTGAAAGGTTCTTGGCTGCTGTATTCGCGGACTTTTTTCGTAAATTCCTCGTAATTTTGCGTGGGCGGTGTCGATGCAACGACCAACAAGGAACGAGCACGTTTCAGGAAGTCTTTCGGTTCCAGACAGTTTTTCAGAGTGTCATAGTGCTCGGGCTCTAAAATTAAGTGAAAACGAATGTTGAGTACAAATGTTGATTGTTATTTTTTAGTGGCTTAATTGTAAAAGCATCGAGTGACCGAAAAAAAGGTGATAAAGTTTTGAAAATAAATAAAAATAAAGTTTGAGAGAAATGATGAGCGAGTGAATGAGGTGCGAGGGTAAGGGCGAGAATACCGACTCCATAAGTACTTGTGTGCTTCTCGGGCCGAGTACGTCATCATATCCACGTGAATCACCATATATTCGCCATGGTCGAGCAGCCTTTGATTTTGCATCGAGTTCATCATGTCGATGAGAGACATTGCTGTGCCCAGGAAGATGTAAACTGAAAATTTATCGAATAAAATAATAAAAATAAAGAAAAACACACAACGGTCAAAAATGACGTGAGAAAAAATTTGTTTTTTTCTGTTTTTTTTTTTTTTTTTTTTTAATAAGAGCGTGGGAAAAATAGGACTCACTCCTGGTCATGTTTTTCGTTTCCTGTATGAGTTGAAACCAAACGCTGACTTGACAGCAAGGTAAACGTTCTTCGCAACAGGTGTGTCGGTCGTCGACGACTCTGTAATGATTTACAGTGAGATTGTGCTTGGCGGCTTGATCCTCGAGAGACTTTGCGACGGTCGACCAGGCGCGCTCGGTGATAATCGTAAATTTGTTCCAGCCATAATGAAGGAGCAGAGCTATGACAGATTTGGTCACTTGTGTGTCCGGAGGTTCCGTTCTCGCAAATGTTGGCACGCTCGAAGCTTTGTAATCCGAACATTTCTGTAAAACGAAGAAAAAAATAAAATTAATGCCTCACCTTTCGAGTACGATTTTTTCTCAAAATCCCCATAATTCCAGACTCTCCTAGATTAAAAAAAAATAAACAAAGGAGAGTGGAAGATTTTCCAACTCGAGTTGAGCCCCAGTCCTATTTTCCATCCTTTCCCGATCTGATGGGGAGAATTCGTGACACCTGGCCATTACCATATAAATTAATCGAGACAATTGACAAAAGCTTAACAATCGCGTTGCTATTGATCGAACGAGATTGGCGAACAGCATCGAGGAGTTGCGGTTTTGCTGGAAAAGTCTGTTGAGATCGTTACCGAGCTGGAATTTTTTTTCACGATGCATTTTTTTTTCTTCCTCGTGCTCCGAAAATCGTATCGTTCGTTTCGTTGCACCTCAACAGGTGCGTTTTCGTGAAATCAGCTCATTGCACTATACGACTTGATAAAATTGGACCGATTGAATGAATTCGAACGAAAACAAGGTCCATTGATTGACGAAGGTTTGGGGAAAAAGTGAGTCGAAGAGAATTTCGCCAAAGGTAGTAATTTGTCAGAAAAAAAGGTGGAAACTGACCCGCTCATGGGGTTTGATGGTACGGGAAGGGTTCGAGAGTTGGTGAGATGGTTTGGTATCGGTCTCGTGCACGACGAAGAGGTGGGCTTTGGTCATTGCCGGCTAGCTCGTGGCGTGTTATTCCTGGCCGCGGTCGGCTATATTTAGACGAGACCACCTTGAGAGAGTCCACACACGCGGAGAGCCTGCAGGGGCGGTGACGGCTCGCCTGGTGCTCTTTCGCTCTTTTCCTACCTACACACGTACGCACACGCACAACGATATACCAAAGCGGATTGCATCGAATATTCGCATGCTCGGATTAACGTGTACGTGAATTGTGCAACCCGTGAGTCTCTTGTGTATTGTTCTCGAGGTCGAAAGGGTTTCGCCTACCTGACCCACCTCCATGCACCCAGTAAGGCGCGCGTGCGGCTCGCTCCCCTCGGGCCATCTTTTACTCCATAAATTTTACAAACTGAGCTAAAAATGTCCAGCAATTCGCATTGGCTAATAAAAACTCGAAAATTCGCACAAATCTAAGACCCGAAAACTATTATTCCCATAAAAAACCATGAGAATGAAAAAAATCCATGGGTTGAATGAAAAAAAACTCATTCTACGAAACGAAAATCCATAAAATCCAAAAAGATGGTAAAACAAATGTGAATCGGAGCCGAAAATAGTTTTGGTCGAATATCATAAAATTGAAAGGGTCCATGGTCGATTATTTAGCGTCGTTAATCAATTTGGAGTCATTAACTTCATAGATTACCATAATTGGAGAATAAAATAGAAAAATTACGGAAATTTGTGTTGTAATGAAAAACGGTTGAGTAAACATTCCATAAGGATAAAAAAGCCACAAAAAATCAGTGATTTGAATAAGTATACGCTGGGCATAGATAAATAGTAAATTTTAACGACGAATGGTCGAGCGATGGTGAATTAATATGGAATAACGATTGAGAATATAGGAAGATTTATAGAGGAAGAATTGATGGAGAGTTCCGATACGATGTTAAAGTTCGTGTTGAAAGGAAGAAGCGAATGGGAGAGACATCGGGTCGTCTTGTGTGCTCCTCTTCCTTCTACTCTTTTACTTTTTAACATCCTCCTCCGCGTTCGTCACGTGCTTGCAGGGAGATAAACCGTGCTTGATGGTCGTTGTCGTAGTCGTAGTCGTCGTCGTTGACCGACGACAGAGATTCTCTCATTTTCTTACTCTCTCTGTCTTACAGCGTTTACGACTGGCTAACCAACACACGCACACTAATTCTCCTCGGTTTTATATACAGGGTGTACCAAATTCGGTAATTGCTCGAATGTTAAGTGAGAGCGACTCGTTCATTGGGAGGAAGGGGAAGAGGAGCAGGGCAAGTAAAGCACGTTATCATTGGACCCTTAACAGCTTCGTTTTAGGCATCATTTTCGTCCTATAAAACAATCGCTCAGAGTGCTCTTCGAGCTGCACCGTTCAATTTCACAATCTCATTCTCCGCAACGAGCAAGTGGCAGAAAAATATTAATTCACAAGCCCAAATAAATGGCCAAAAAATCAATCGTGTCGTAACAAATTTAAATACCAAAAAAAGACAAAAAAAAACCCAAGTGTGAGTCAAAAAATTTGACAAATTTAGAAAAACAAATGAGGGCCTTTGAAAAAAAATTTCCGACGAACGAGCGTTTATAAAAAAAAAACGAAAACGCCAATTGAAAAAAGAGCCTCGCTCATTCTCCCGTCGGGAAAAAGATTTTGCGCGCGGAGTGTAAAAATAAATGAACTTGGTGCTGGAATAAACATGGAATATCCTTGACTTCTTCAAACTACGCGCTCCCCCCCCCCGAAGAATAATATGTCCACCGTGTTCTCCAAAAAGATTGGAGATATTGTTATTATTATTATAAACGTGAAAATGGAGTATTTGCAGGATGGGAGTGTTTTCTGGGTCACACTGTATGCAGAATAGGAGCTGGCTCGAGAAGAATGAAGGGAAGAGAGAGAGAGAGAGAGAGGAGAGAAAAAACGCGAGAGGACGATGGAGATGGAGCGAGAAAGAGAAAAGGCCGTAGTGGATGGGACGAAGAAGGGAGAGAGAATTGTGGCTTTGGTGTACACGAGCGTCGGCTTTCATTTATTCGTAAATCAACAGCGGACTATTTATAGAATGCGGACAAATAGCGATAGTCGCGGGCGCGCTACGCGTATATCCTTGAATGACGAAATCGCCAAATAGAATAATGCACACACGCTCGTTTGATGTTAGGGGACTGCTCAGACGACGAACGAGCAATTCTCGCGCATCGGACTAAAATTTATCGTCACTTTTGTACACACTTATACAGCGGGTCCTGGCAGTCTTGTCTGCGAGGAGCCCAGTAACGGTTAATTTATGATAAGCACTGACTTTTGTTGTTTTTTCCTGTGACGCGTGGCCTGCATGGGCTCGGGGATTCGACAAAGCAACGATAAACTCCGTCGATTGGTAATCGTTCGAGTTCCTTAGAAAATTATCGACGACGCATCACGGAAAAATGATTCTCCGGGACGAAGAGAGTTCGCTCGCACTAAAAACTGGAAGCTCAACGCGTAAGGAACACCCTGTATACTTACGAGCAAGGGGACCAACCTCCAAAGACTTATTTTCCTCTTTGTAGAGCGAGTAGAAAAGCTTCGACGTCCTAACAATAAAGAGTTATTCAAACATCGAAAAAGATATACATCGTAAATATACGAGAGCACGATTCTTCATTAATCCAGTCACTGACTTTGTTTCCAAAGGCGGATAGAATTTTTGGAAGGAAACCTTGTTATGTCTTGGGAATAAATAGCTGAGTAAACTTCCAGCGAGCCGTTCTACTTCGAGCCAAACAGCAACGCTCAATTTTTCAACTCGTTAACGAAATTCAAGTGACGAAGCAACGCTTTGCCTTTCTTATCAATCTTCTTGTATTTATTTTTGAGTCTCCAACTCCTTTCCACGTTGTATGCAACTTTATTCGCTTTTTTCTTTTCCTTCTTCTTGTTATCCGAACGCAAGACCGCGTTACTTCCGCTCCTTTCGCGGTTAAATTCGCCAGCAGGCTTTGTTACATTTATTTCATCTCCGGATAATCGCATTATTGATTCAACGCGGTTGGAGGACCTGATTCCTTTTTTTATCTCGGTTTCAACGATATCAGAATAAACGCGAGCTATGAAAGCACCGCGGATGTGGTCCGTATGTAACGTTATCAGATAGGCCGTTCTGTTCCAACGACAAGGAGCCATTTTATCGCAATCACACCGTATTAGTGTAGCACTCGATTTTTCTTGTCTTTTCGAAGCTCACGCTTCGTTTTTAATTCGTTGCAGAATCATTTTCGACTTGTAAAATTTCGCAAAACCCGGTTCAACGAATTAAATTAAAGTTCGATCATTAAACGTCAGCTAATTGTTGATTTATCAATAAAATTCATTCTAATCCTTCATAGGCATATTACAATTATATAGCGCACCTTCGTAGACACACATGGGTCTGGGGCGCCCTACTTTCTAACGTAGACTCGTTTAAAGAATCTGAAATAATTCAGGAAAGTAGTTTTGGCTTTATAGAGACGAGGCCCGGACCGAGGGATGAATAAAAATTCGTTTTAATTATTTTTCCTCAATGGTAATTGATACGAAAAACGAGAAATTCATGGATTTCCCGAAAATCGATAAAAATCGGAGAAAATAATATGATAAATTGAATGAAGCTGAGAAAATAAAATGAACCGAGAATATCAGTCGTAAAGAGTTTTTTTTCTACATGCTCACTGCATTGGGACGATAAATATTGTTGAATGAATTATTATAAAACGGAGGATACGAGTAACGAGACTCATTTATTTCTATAAATTTAGTTAATCGAGTTCTAATGCTAATTCAGCGAAAGATTTATCCTCTGAAAAGTGAAACTGACTGATTATCTGTAGGATAGGTCATGGTTTACTCGCCTATGCCTTTCGTAACACACTCACGTGAATTCTTGGACTTTTGGATGTGTACGTGCGTGTATAGTTAGAGGATCGAGTTGAGGGACAGGGTCGAGAATGTGTCGAGACTGTTGCACATCGATTCGAACTTTCACGTAGGTGGGACTAATGCCAGGTGGCCGAAGTGTCACGAGGCGTCTTAGCTGGCGTTTCAGTCAGGTTCTTACTGCACGAGTAAATATTCAGACTCGTAATTGCGTTAAAAAAACAAAAAAATCAAAGCATATCGATCGGGGGGAGCGAAAAAATTGTCGTACAGCGAAAAGAAAAAAAATTTATCGAGCTGCTCGCATTTCCTCAACTCGAAAAAATAAAGTCGTCGCGAAAAAAAAGTTCCAAGATATTTTACGGATTAAAAATGTTGAAATTCATTTTTTTCCGTGATTGTTTCGCAAAGTGTTTAAAAAAATGGTCGAAGGACCAAAGATTCTTAGTAACAAATGATAAAAATATGAAAAATGTTCTGATTCGTGAAACATGTAGGATAATGTTTGAAATATCACGGTGCAGGATTATTACGTGTTGGTGGTATAATTTGGCGTGGGTCTTTATATAATCTGAACCTTCTTAACGCTTCCCACGTATTTATGATCGAAGCAGTGGTGACTCGATGGATACATCGAGACAGAATATAAGAGAAGAAAGAAAAACAAATGTATTTGAGAGTGCGAAGGTTTAAGCGTAATATAAGGTTATCGAAGAATCCGTGAGCAACGTAACGGATCGGTGGTTAACGAGATTACGAGGAGGCATTATTATTTTTCTGGAAATGACGATCCGATAATCTCGACACGAGCAGGTGAAAAAATAAAACTTTTCTCGACGTTTTTAAAAAGTCCTGAAAAATTTTGTAATTCGGGGACTTCCCTCGATGTTACGTTCGGCATACGAAAGAGACCATGAGAAGTGGTGCAATCCCGAGAAAAAACAAAGTCCAGCAAGGGGGAAATCGGTAGTAGAAAAAAACTAGAGAAAATTTCGGAACAAAAGGGAAGAATGAGATAAAAAATCAGCAGCATGTTTGACGGTTGTTGCGTGGCCGTGTTCGGGCGGTGGTTCCTCCTGGTCCGTGGGACCGCGACCCTGACCCTGCCGAGAGCCAGGAGAACTGGCATTACTCGATTCGAAACGGAACGAGATAAGGTGTGGGCGTGCTGAACCACGTGGGAACATCTCTCGAGGGCAACAGAGGTGACCTGGTCCGCGGGCCGATCTTTCGGCAATTTTTATTTCTTTCCTTTCTTTTTCCCTTCCTTTATTTTCCTCCTCGCATTCGCTTTCGCTCGGTTCGTTATTCGCTAATCTCGTGCGAAAGCTCTTCCCGCTGATGTATTCGCTTCGTTCTCTGTATAAACAGATTTTTATTGCTTCGTATCGACTCGTGGATATTTGCGTATGATCGAGGAAAAAAAACAACTCGCTATATTCCTTCATTGTGATGAAAATTCAGTACAAAAAACGTGAATCTTTCAAAATATTGCAATTGAATGAAAATGCCAATTGAATTCGAAACATTCTGAATGCAAATGAACGAAATTTCAATGGATTGTTCAACGCTGAAAATCCTCACGTCTGCGTGAATATTTTTTCGGATGAAAATCCTCAACGTCATTTATTCATAGCGATATTCGTGACTGAAATATTATTGAATAATGTGCTCCTCGTTACGTCGTGTGTGAACAGATGTACATGCATAAAATTTTGTTCCAGATCGGTTAAACAGCCTGTTCAACGTTTGTCACGAATATATCAAGATTATATTTCGTCAGTGCTTAATATACACGTAAATAGAAGAAGTCAAGTATAAGTCACAGAAAAAAATTATCCCGGAGTATTTAAACAGCCTGCTTCATTAATTCACCTGTACGATGATGCGGAAATTCTCGTTTGCAAAGTGATAAAAAATAAAATAAAAAAAAAACAAGTTTTTAATTCAAGTATTTCCTACCGTATCATACGAATATAAAAAGAAAGAGCAGGAGCCCTCGATTCTTGAACGTTTCACGTTGATGAAATAACAATTATTTATTGTAATTATTGAGGGAGGCTCTCCGATTAATTTTGCGGAAATTCTCATTGACAAAATGAAAAAAATGAGATTCTGATTCAATTATTTCCCCAGGCACGATATGAAAGAAAAAAAATCATGCACGAGGGCTCGGCTCTTGTCCAATATGAAGGGAATCTCGATTTTGGGAAACATCGCCGAGAATCAAAACATAAAACGATAGAAATGAGCATTTTATTTCTTCGAGTAGTTATCGAGGAAGGTTCGTCGGTTAAGTTTGGTAAATTAGACTGTAACTGAGCGAACGATTAAATAATGTTGGCGTTGTATATAACGGATGTGTAAAGTGACATAAAGTTAGTGAAAAAATGTTTAATAGGAAGTTGAGAGTTTGCGAGACGGAGGAATGATTCTCGTTGAATATTTTCTGGTGTATGAATAAAATGACATACCTATATGTATGGACATATGAGTAACGGTAAATAATAGCGACAGAGCGACGCAGCGGGTTCCTCTTGGCGGCTTTGCCCGCGGTTCGGTGCTCGTCGGTCACCCGGCTAGCAATAGCCGGAGCTAAATATAGCTGCGATAAACATGGGTAGTTAACGTGCTCGCGCTAGCGCCATATTGCCTCGTATTAGCCGCGGTAAGAGGCAATCGTAAACGCACAACTTCGGCTAAATGAATATTAACGCCAATGTTTTGTTTGGGCGTTCGGAATTGTTCGGGGCTCCGGGATTCGAAAGTACAGTTTCTCGAGAACGCGAGAGCCTGGGAAGTGTTTATCCAAAAAGTGACTGAATGGAACGCGTGCCGGGGGAATTTTATGATCCGGAAGTTTTTTCCCATAGAAATCGGACGCGGAATTCCCAGCAAAACTCTCTCGAATAATTCGAACAATTGATTTATCGGTAATTAGTGATTTGAGGGAAGTTTCATGGGAAACCTCGGGAGATTCCTCAAGGGTGTATTTTGGAAGAGTCTGTAGAACGGATCCGACCGCTAGTGCATGCGATTCTGCCGGTGGTGGTGGCAAGAAGATGGGCAAGGCGAGAGGGGAGGGAGGAGCACCTTACTGGACACCGTGGGATCTCTCTCTTTCTCCGGAGAGATCGCCGGTCCAGCAACCGGTCGTTCTCGGTGGTTGAGCGTGCGCGCTCGCGATCGTTCGGTTCTAAATATATCCGAGATAAAGACCGCCAGTTAGCGAGAGAGCCTGAGCGGCGCCGTTATCCTGGGATCCTCGTAAGAAGGAATATAGGGAGAATAAGGGCGAGAGAGGGAGAGAGTGCCAACGGATATTGCCGTGTGCGTATGAAGACAGACCGATGGACGTAAATGAGAGCAAAATAAAGAAAAAACGATTGAGAGAAGGAGAAAATTAAAAAATGAAGAAAAAGAAAATGAAAGGAACAAAAAAAGGTTAAGGACGAGAGGTACGGATGAGAGGAGAGGAGAAAAAAGGAATAACGAAAGTGAAAGAGGTAAGAATGACGTGTGCGAGAGTAAAAGCGCCAGAACCGGGGTGGTCGACTCATAACCGCGTACGGACAGCGTGAGATTATTCTTCTCGCATTCACTTTCTTCTTCCCTTCTCCCTTTTACATTTTTGGCTCACCGGATTCCCACCTTTTTATTTTTATCTTTAATCTCAATTTCAACAATCCTTTCCATAAACAATCCTTCCTCAAAATTCTTCCCACACTATTTCGCTCTTTAACGATCCGATAAGAACACTTGGACCGAAAAATCCGACGAGAGTCTTAAATTTCATTGATTTTTACGGGATTCTCCTCATTTTTCGGACTTTCCTTAATCAAAAATTTGCCAAGAGGAACTTTATGGCCTATCAATCTCTTCGTCACTGAAAAACCAAGAACACGGTGCAAGGTAAACTCCGTTATTGCGAACGAGGCACATTTTACGTCGAACGAAAGATTGTGGCAATTGATTGCCCAGCTTTTGGGTCCAGGCCCGAAAAAAAGGATCGTGGAGTCTAAGGCTGAGCCATCAACGTCTTAAGAATCTTCGCGACGACGAATAAAAAATGCCGAAACGAATAATCTTACAAAAAGTCAACGAATTATTAAATATTGCTAATTGCAACATTCGCTTACTCGTAATATCCAGGAATTCGCGGAATTCCATCTATGAGGAAACGATTAGAGCTCCTTTCCATCAGGAAGCTCGTATACCGTCGATGCTTGTCATAAAAATGCACACAAGATTAGCCAGATATTCCCGAGTGCCACAACGAGTGGCCCGAATGAAAATATCTGCTAAAAATTCACCAGCCTCTGTGTTCGTCAATGAAAAAAAAAAAAAAAAAAAAAAAAAAAAAAAAAAAGAAAAAAACAAAGCGCGACGAATACGAACGTTTCCTTTTGGCGGGCCCCGATTCCGCGGTTGTCAAAACTTTGTTCGTGTCAGAGAAAAAATGATGAACGCGAGTTGAAAAAAAAAAAGGGAAAAAAATTGGAAGAGTTGAAATTAAAATAATTTGTCGAAAGAAGTGCCGAGTCACGACTCCCACGAAAGACCGAGCGAGCGAGAGAGAGAGTCAGCGAGTATTTTGCTGTATGCTTCTTGGCTCTATATTTAGAACGTGACATTAACTTTTAACGCGGCTTGTGTAGCAGCGACAAATTAAGACGATTAGCTCAGAGTGTCTCGTGGCTCGTTATATCAATACGTATTCGGGTTGTGAGATCAACACAAGCTATTCGACCATTCGCAGTCCATTATTTTCGCCAATAAACAAAATAAAAACCTTTTTTTCCTCAAGGACCAAAAAGTTTTATCGAATAATTAATGAATTGAGTAATTAGTTGAACTGGAAGTTCGCGTTTCATTTTTCGGGTTGAAGAATCCCATAAGACTCGAGGAAAATTTGATGGAAAATAAAAAAAACATTTTTTTACTGGTTCAGAGACGAAGTTTCGGAAGCGTTTGAGAATTTAATTTAGCTCGTAACAAACCAATCTTTTTATTTTCGTCTACAATACAATTAAAACCCCCTTAATCGAACCGGTCGGAACCGGGGCTATTCGCGTATTTGAATTTATCCCTCGCACTCCCTTCGGACTCTTCGCTATACATATAGCTATTTAATATTGTGGCAAATACCTGTTGAGCCTGATGCTCGTGCGTAACGTTTCCGACCCTAAGCTCACAGCCCAAGATTTACGATAGAAAAACGTTAAAGACTTGCACACCGATTATAAACGAGTAACAACTATTTAATTGGACTACAAAGTAGTTCTCGGAGCAGGCCATGATTTTCCGTAGAAAACGTTAAAGAATCTGCGTCCGAGGAAGTAAAAAAAACAAAGGAAACTAAAACAATCCAGGAGCGTCGTTGCGGAACTTTCTGCAAGTGCCGGAAAAAACGTCTCGGAAAAATTGGCAAAAATCGATGCAAGCTGGATTAGATATTTGAAGTTTCGAGCATTTTTATCAAAATTTCGGACACGCAAATATAACCGAGTACTATTTTAACTTCAATTCAGTTTCTCGAATGGTGCTCGAGAGATAAGAAAACGGAATACGAGAGCAAGAGGAATCCGTGGCAAAAATGTCAAGTCTCTCGTCTCTCTTTCTCTCTGTCTCTGTCTCGCTCGCTGGACATGGCTGATTCGTTTGATGCCCGTTCTTATTAGCTGAATGAATGCGCGTTGTAATTTGGTAGAAAGATGTGTAACATTGCTCGTTGAAATGAGGGTTAATTGGACGTATTTTAGCTGAAAGCATGCGGTCGTTTGCACACGCACAATGTTATGTGTGAAATCGGTGGCAAAATACGGAGTCTTGGCATAAATGCGGTATTTTCCAAGCGATCGTTTCTCAAACGCGAAACACTTGATGGCTCGTGTGATACATACGTCCAAAAAATGTACGAGGTGTCCAAGAAAACGTGAATTTCAAATTCCGTCCCTTTGAACACAAAAATCCCCGAAATTTCGAGTTTAACTTTAAAAATATGGACGCAAAATAATTGATGGAGACCGCAGATCGAGACTCGAACGACGTGAAGTTGAAAAAATGAATAAATCGACTACAGAATCGATGGAAAATATGCCATAAAAATAAACTTTGTCGTTAAATGCTCAAGGACAAAGTTTGCCATTTTTCTCCGAGACTCGAGAGGATCTGAGTATATCGAGTGAGATCGAATCCGACGTATTGACAAAAATAAAAAGGAGGCGTGACGAAGGCTCGGGACTATTAACTGCAACCGGAGAGGCGGATCAATTTCCCTCCGCCTCTGGCATTCAGAATATATAGCGAACGGAATTCAAGAGAAGAAATGAATAAATAATAATTAAACAACGATGGGCCCCAGAAAGGAATCTCTTGAGACTTTAATCCGGAGAATTTGGAGATGCAAGTGTTGGAAGATGGAAAGTATAACTTGCGAGACACCCTGGGTACAAAAACATGTGCGTGTGTAGCCGAGCACACGCGAAAGATTCAGAGTCAATTTTCTGTGGCCGAAAAGGAAAAAAAGAGGAGCAACACGGTTTTATCTATGTGCGTAATAATAAAGTACACACAATCTTCGTGTTTGCCTGTACTTTTGTTCTCATAATTTGTCCGTATCTCGTCGGAGATAAATTCTCTCGGTTGTCATCATAACGAGCAAACAAACGATCGTTCCAACGTTGAAAGAGCCAGGAGACCGGCTCAAATAACTCGAAAAATATTTGGCTTTGGATGCTTTTTTTTTCTGCCAGTAGGGAGCAACTTTAATTGGCATGCCCGGGAGTCTAAATATCTGGAAATATCCGCAAACTTCTAATGCTATTGAAAACTAAACGCCAACGGAGTTGACTCCGGTTCGAAACGTCAAAAAAATTCTGAGTGACGAGCAAAATTCTCCAGGGTTGAAAAAATGTCAGAAAAAACAATATCCTGAAGCTCGTTGGGGTCTTACAGACCCACGGTGGCAAAGACTGAACCGCAAAAACAAGACTGAGTTGGATTTCTTGATCAAAATGAAATTTTTTACTCCGCTGCCCCGGAAATTCAAAATCTTGGATCGTACGAACGAAATCTCGACAATACGGAATTGCGTGCATCGATGACAAGCTCCTCGATGTTTTTATCTCGTCAGAGGCTTCGAAAAACTTGATATAAAGTTCCAAATCCAATTGGACGAACGTTCGAACAAGCAAATCGCTTTTTATTGGACTCTCGTGTATTTGTACGGCAGGTAAGGAGACAAGTCTGGTATATACTTGCAAATGTAGGCTGGTAACCACGTGAGGCATCGGCAGCCACCGGTAGGAACTATAAATAGACTGCGAAGGTCAGAGGAATCAGCAGTTTTCATGCAAATCGTCCTCGCGTCGATAGAATAATATCCTCGTCCTTAACTCGATGGCTAAGTCATTTGGGTTCGGTTACCCAAGCGTCTAATGAATCTCGAAGCAATATGAAGCATCGCGAAAAAAACGCAAAAATTATCTGCAAAATTATCATAAACAATATTAATAAATCCATGAAATAATAAAAATGCGACAGCAAATCGGAATTTTCCTTCGAATCGTCGATCGTAAATAGTCAAGATGTTCGAAAAGCATCTGCAGTAATTTTTATCAATCGACCATCAACGATAAATTGATCAAACGCACGATAATTAAAAAAAAAATGTCAAAATTATGAATAAAAAAAAAAAAAAAAATTCGTTGCAATGTAAAAATTGTAGTGTGTAACGAAATAAAAGAATGGTCTGATTTATCGGAGTCACGACGTCTTGGAACTACGATGAACCAGTGCGATTGACCCAAGGTGAGGTTAATCGAACTAACCCAAGTGGTTCACTCGTAAGGTTAAATGTATCGAATTGACAGGAGGATATATACGAGTGTGCTGCGTGTATCGGTGCGTCGTAATGATCGTGTGTGCATAAAGATTCGATTGAATTGAAAAGCAAAAGAGATAGAAATAAAAAAGCAAGGACTCACGTAGCTGATCATCGGTATGTTGCGAGATTGTGACACGATTGCCTCGACGTGACACGATCCTTCCGGACCGAAGAAAGCAGCGACCCCGTCGCAAATCATGTCGATCATCGCATTCGTTGCATCGACCGTGTCACCTCGCGTATCGTTCCACCGCATAACCAATCTGACGTTCGGCAGAATGCTCGTGTCGTTGTTGATCTGTAAATTGTCATCGAATCTTTTATCATTGGAAAAAACAACAATTTATACGAAAAAAAATTTTTTTTAAATAAAAATTTGTCAAGCGACGTTCCTCCGTTCTCCGGACCTCCCATTATTTTTGTATAATAATAATGACATCGTTCGGACGCATCAAAACGTTGTAATTCCTTTTTTTTTTTGCAATAAAATTTTTAAT
Source organism: Campopleginae sp. 14b (assembly GCA_030522525.1). Classification (NCBI taxonomy): domain Eukaryota; kingdom Metazoa; phylum Arthropoda; class Insecta; order Hymenoptera; family Ichneumonidae; species Campopleginae sp. 14b. The sequence goes on from JAPYYS010000259.1 coordinate 331,614, forward strand.
CAATTTTGGAAAAGAAAAATGCCCTGATGCTTCGTTTTATGGTGAGAAAACCGGTTTTACACGCGTAGAGGCGAAAGCGTGCCGCGGCGTATAAATAGAAATCATTGATTAACTAGTTTTTACCTAGGAAAATAAAGATCGATCCAATATCATGCGTGCCAATGTTAATCCAGCGTCTGTTCATACAGACAAAGACAGAGAGGGATAGAGAGGCGCGCGCGCGCGTGAAAATATATATATGCGTATGGAGGTACGCGAGTTGTCTCGTTTTTGTCCAAGTTCGAGTTGCGAGCAATTTTTCAAAGTGTAAGTTTAGTCACTTGGCTGGAATGCCAATGAAGAAGACAAATATGCGGCAGTTATGTAAGTAGACGGATGTTTTGACACAGATCGACATGAAATATATAAACGCGTCGGTGCAGCACCATAGCTACGATTAAAAAATAATTCCTCGCGAGCATGGGAGAAAAAAATAAAAATTTGGACCGGAAAAAAAAAAATCCATTTGCTGCCGAGTTTTTCGCGCACGCAAGTTCTCAAATATTATTTCTTTGCTTAAAAAAAACGAGCGGCCCCGGGTTGCCACGTGACCTTTTGTGTAATGAAATAAAAATAAATACTCGGTTGTTTGTTGATCGTTTTACTTTATGGTGATGTTGTCAATATTGATATTCGTTGTTGTAGCTGAAACAAATCTGTAGGATAAAATGGGATACTGCGGAGGAATCGAAATTGGGGATCAAGGTGACGTTTTTTCTTCAGCCTCTCGTTATATTCGACAAATATTCGTCGTAAAAATGGGCTGCGAAGTATTAAAGTGGGTTATCGGTAAGTGGAAAATGCCGAAGCGAAATAGCCGCCCGGACCGGACCGTCGAGACGAGTGACCGTGAGAACGTTCCTCTCTCTGTCCTCATCGGTTCTTCGTGCCCGAAATTCTCTCGGGAGTTTCGCATACGGCCGCGTAATAAACCGGCGCTTTTAGCGCGTAGCCCGAGAGAGCCAACCGCTCAAAGTACATTCGAGTTGATTTGGCAAAACGTGCGATTGAAACAAAAAACAACAGCAATAACAAAAAGAGTCCGAAAATCGGGGAAAAGGAGAAACGAACTTCTGCCAAATCGTAGGTTCAGTTTGACGGAAAACTTCGGACTTAGTCGTTGGCTTATTGTTTGCGCGCGAGTAGCGAGCGCCTGCAGAAAAATTCCAACCGTCACAATGGATCGAATTATTTTTGGGTAAGGACGAGAACAAAGAAATTTCTTCGAAATGAAAAGGAAAGTGTGAAGGCGGATGCCAGAGTGAATTTTTCTCGAAAGGTGGATGGGAACCCAAGCCACGGAGGAGCCCGACAATTATTCCGCGATTGATATTGCTCGTGTGTATTTATTCATACGTTAAAAAAAAAAGCAGACACACACAGCCGCGCGCACACGGCTGATTGCGTACGAGAGACTCGAGACACGAGAGTTTACGACTTATAAATAAACTCAACATATTGCGGAACGCACACATCGCTGCCAATTCGTAGAGAAAAACAAGCGAGCTTTGTGAGCGGAGTCACCACAAGGGCGATAAAAAAAACAAACTAAATACACTAAAGAAAGTGAAAACAAAAAATATAATCGACCAGTTGAAAAATTGGCTGACTGAATTTTCTTCGTCCGCGGAAAAATCTCTCTCCCAGTGATTTCACGAGATTTTCTCGAAAATAAACTTCAAAGCAAAAGCAGTGAAGAGAGAACTCGCCATTTTTGCTCAGCCAATTGAAAGTTCGAAACGATTTCTCATACTTAGCTAAATTTCCCTGTCCATCTGCCTTTGAAATTTGGAAAATTTATACCCAAGACATTTTTGTTCATCATTTTGATAATAAATGCACTTTTTCGATATTTATTCAGGAAATTCGGTTTTTGAATGGCAAAGAAGGCTGTCTCGCTATTTTTGATAAATACTGAATGGAATTTTGGACTCTGCGCGAAGAAATAATCAGATTCCATTGCATTTCAACGACGCGAACTCCAACTTTGTTTGGTCCTCGCTTTCCGGAACTTGGAGATCGTACGATTTATGTGGCGAAGGAATGGTGAGGGCGAATTCAGAGACACCGTGTATGCGAAGTCGAATTGAGTGAGAAAGTACATTCATGGGAACACGAAGGCGCTGTTGGGCTCGCGTGCAACTCTCACGTTGCATTTATCCTGTACGTGTACATAGGGTATAGGGATATATATATATATATATATGTATGTAATACCGGATGCCTTGGACCGGTGTCGTTGCTACCACCGCGCGGTGTAGGACTGACCCTCCGGAGAATTATCGCGTTTCGCCGTCCAGGCGGATTTCTTCTCACGCTCTCGGGAGGTTCGGGCGTGGGCGGACCGGCGAGAGCCCTGCGAGAGGTAAAAGGGACGGGGGCTCTCGTGCGGTAAGTAAATCGCAGATAAATAAGTGCCGAAAATGTTAGCCAAGTACGAGGAATGAGGCAAAGCACGAGGCTCTGCGGATCTGAGAACTTTGACAAAAAGTCACACGATCAGATCGCCGGACCCACCGAATTCTTTCGATTCGATATTCGAGAGGATCATAACGGCCCGTTCTCGTTAATTACTGGTTTTGAGAAATCCGACAAATCCCAAATCCACCAATACACCACCGGAAAACGTATCAACTCGAATAAAAATCATTTCCTCGTCTCAAGGACCAAAGGAGCTCTGGTCAACCTTCGGAAATCTCATGAAAAAATTAGCTGCGCAATTTCCCGGAGGCGTTATCCGGAGAACGTCAACCCGGAGGCGTACAAAGATGAAATAAAAAAAATTTCACAAATTTCTGTAGCAAATAAAACATTTTCACATGCACACAGAATTTTATTCTATTCCCATGAAAATTTACCAGTAAAAAATAATCGTTTCGCTTCGAGCAACGACCTTGAATTCCGGGCATTTTTTATGGACTGAATTGATTAATTGATTAATTAATAAATTATCTGCTATGCCAATTGCAATAAAATTTAATAAAATCGCTGTTTTCGTAAATTCTTAATTTCACCCTTTTTTCTTCGTCATTTAATTCAATAAAAAATGAATCAATTAATTGAATGAAATGACGAGAAAAAAAAAATGATAAAATTAATAATCCACGAAAAGAGCGATTTTATGAAATTTTGTCGCAATTGGCATAACGGAGAACGGAAATTCACGATCGTGAAGATTCATCTGATACTTAATGTTAAGAATAAGGATAAAAATGATAATTTACCTCATCGAGCGCCATAGTGAGAGCTCCGGAAATGGCAAGACCTTGTCGATCCTTGAGGCCTCCTTTGATAGCGGTGAGATATCCAATGGTCAAATTTTTCGGAGGACGTTGTTTATCATGGGCGTTAATGTTGGCATAAGCTGGTGGGGAATTAGAGGAGAAGGAAGAGGAGGAAGATGAGAGAGCGTGAGAGGAAGAGGAGGGTGGTAGAAAGTGGTTTGTGTATTTTTGGCTATTCGGTGGATCGTAGTGAAGGGAATGGCCAGAGTTATGTGGTAAATGGTCGGATATCGATGAGGAATCAATGAAGGCTCGTGACGGGGCGGTGTCAAAGAGCAAAAGGATGAGAATAATTTGGGTACTGGACAGCCATCGTTGCCGTAGCCGTTGCCGTTGCCGTACAGCTTGGTGGCGAACCGGGTGCCATTTTTGCGGTGGCTGATGGCGACGGGGAGGCCTGCGGCGGCTCGGTGAGGGCTGGCCGGGTCGCATGGCCGCCGCCGCCACCGGTCAGCGCCTCCCTCTCGCTCACCTGTTGATCCTCCTAATAATTAGCCATTTCTCCATCGCGATTAAAATCATTAAATTATAAAAATTAATGAAACGTGGAACGAGGAGGAAACTCGGACGCGAATGATCCAAAGAATCGTGCGTTCCTTGTGTGGCTTCGTGAATCAGACATAAAATACGATAAGCGAGCGTAGCCCATAAAAAATCGTTTTTATTTGCGCCCGGAGAATAATGGAGCAACGAAAAAACGGGATGAATAAGAGAAAAAACGATGAGGTAAGAAAACATTGAAATGTGTGTTAGAAAAACTGGGAGGGGTCGTATAAATAGCGTGGCACGATCAAGGTATCGTGAAGCAATTAGATCAGCAGTGAAAACGTCTCGTAGTCACGCCCTTGTTTGTCATGACACGGACCAACATTTTTTTCTTGGCTAATCGTAAGAATTCTTTTTGTTCCTTATAGACCGAGGCTCATTATTATTTTTCGAGTGACTTAAACGTCGAGGATTTAATGCTCGTCCGGATGCTCTCGTTTTTTCTCGAATTTCGTGCCTTGCTAGAGTTCGATTTCGCTTTCCTGTCGTTAACTTTTGAAAAATCGATTTTTATTAAATTTTTCTTTTGTTTTTTATTTTGTTTCGAGATTGAAATAGATTGGACCAAGAACGTCGTAACGATTCTGTGTGGACGCGATTCCGGGAGGCGAATAATTGAAAAGTGTGTTGAACTAAACCTTTGGAAAAAAAAGACGTCCGCCGAGAGCTGAGAACTTTGAAAGCCGATAACCGAAAGTACAAATCTTACAGAGTCGTCAGATCGCATGGTACGACCTCGACTTGACTGTTGTCCAAACAAATTTGCTTCCCCTTCCTTGCGCTCGTCCACTCCGTTTTTAGAAGAAAAAAAATTCCAGCGACCCACATCCACTCTTTTTTCTCATTTTTCACTCGCTGTACCAGCAACTTTCAATTTTATTTTTCGTCTCGCTCCTTCGCCACGAGCGCGCAATGTCTATTTTTGAAAAAAACATTTTGGCAATCGTTCAACATTTTTTATCATCGGATCTGATTTACGAAGAGCGAGAGGACGAAAGGCTCAACATTGCGATAGAATAATCAGTTAAAGATCGACAAACGAGTGAATTAAAAAAAAAAAACGTTGCACACAAAAATCAAAGTTCCTCGGAGCACTAAATTATTTCCACAAATTTTCTAATCGGAATTGACCTCGTTCGGTGAGCTTTCTTTAATCTCAATTCAATTTCGAAAGTCATAATCGCAGTGGTAATTGAAAAAACAACGAAAACATTATTCAATTTTGAAAAATTTATTAAATCTTTCATCGACTTATATTTCTCATGGGAATATTAATTTGTGAAGGACTCGAACGACCGCGTCTGTTGGAGGAAAATGTTGTTGGATTGGCCTTAATGAGCGAGGTAATTCGAGATCGTGAACGCGTCATTCACAGGTGCAAGACCACAGTCAATATCGATGCCCTTCTCCGTCACATAGCACAAGGATCGACGACCAATGACAAATATAATCAAATCTGTGTCCATAATTCTGATTTCGAGAATGTCACGATTTTTACCCCTTCCTTGACACACTGGGTCATTTTGACCCGACCAATGTCGAAAGCCATCGAATCTGTGTCCATAAGTCCGATTTCTAGAATATTACGATTTTTACTCCTTCCTTGACACACTGGGTCAATTTGACCCGAGCCAATTCAATGCCCATAAATTAAAAAAACATTGATAGCGCTTTCTTTATTCCTTTCGATAAAAACCGATGAAATGATTGTGCGTAACGAGCGAACTGAGTACGCCCCGGGTCAATTTGACCCAGTGTGTCATTCCGGTAGAAAAATCTATTTGAGTCATCTAAAGAGTACTTGGAATTTTTTTTCGTAATTTCAGTTTCAAGGACGGAATTTTGATCGAATTGTGAATTTTTATCGAATTCAAATATTTGAAAAGAACGAATGGTGAGAGAAATAAATGAAACGAAAAAAAAAGTAACGGAACATGTTGGGGAATAAATTGGTAAATCCTGGGGCTGCATATAATATGGTACGCGAGCGAGATTCTCGGAGAGTCTTTAGGCCTGTTTTGCCTCGTACAGCGGACGCGCGAAACGAGATAACGCGTTAAAATAGTACGACCGAGCGATAACGCGTATTTATAATATCGAAAACCGCGAGAACGACGAGCAAAAACGAGAGCCTGATCGCAAGTGTTCGTACAATCCACAAGACTAATTTGAAAAATCGACCTGTCTCTATTTTATCAGATCGAATTTGCTACGTAAAAAAAAAAACTAACTCTTTTCACGGTCTTACGGCATAGCCTTTCCAAACGTTTGTCTACAGATTGTACGAAAAAAAAACAAAAATTAAAATAAATCATCCAACAAGTCTTTTGAAACTTTGTGCAAAATTTTGTAAAGATTCGTCATCTCGCGTTCGAGACATTAGCAGCCAAAGATGGCACAGCCCGCGTTCTCTGATGGGAAGCAGCGAAAAGATTCACACTCATTTTTTTTCAACAAATTTTGGACAAATTTTGGAACAGTTAACTTTCAAACGGGACCTTAAAGGCATGAGAATGAAAAAAAGCATAAACTATCCGATGACCAAAAACAAGCTACAAAAATTCGACAAACGAACAAGTTTTTTTAAACGAACAGCAAAACAGTAAATTTATTCGTCGACCGGTTGCTCGATTATGAATTAATGTCTCGATTAATGCATAAAGACCGGATTGAGGAATCGAGAAGATTTATAGAAGAAAGCATCGATGCACGGAGAGAATAAAAACCGAAAAGTTGCCGTTACAGAATAGAATGGAAGAAGAACCTTAAATTTTTGGAACGATCATCAAAATTCAATGAAGCCAAAATGGGAAAATGGGAAAAAAATTGATTGGAAAAGTAACGAGAAATCCAGTTCGTTTAAAAAATAATTAAAATAACAAAAAAAAAAAGAAAAGGTTAATGAGCGAAATTGATAATTAATGAGAATAAAAAAATAATTTGTTTCTTTACCTAAACAACATGGCAGGGTTTCTTCAACAGAAAGATCTGCGGGTTTGTTGATTGGCTAAAATTTTCCGAGCATGCCAGCACCGATGAGGATGACTCTTCGACGCTGCAGAGACCTGAACGTCTGACGGCCACCTGTGATAATTGAATATGGAAATTTGTTACAAACTAGTATATCAATTGAAGCAAAAAATACAATAACGTAGAAGTAACGTGAAGAAAAAATAAATAAGAAATAAGCTACGAAACGTGAAACTTCGCGACCTGTTGACCTTGAGAGTCGGTAGAACGACATTGACAAACAACAAGGTCACGTCGAGTACATCGATCTCGTTGTCGCTCGTTGAAGTTTTTATAAAAACATCCAAGGCACACCGACGATAAAGAAATGAGCAAACGAATCGAACACAAATGAGAAAGAATCTTGGTGATTTTTGCAAAGAGCAGATCACTCGGTGCGATTGAGTCATGCACCGATTAACGATACGATCGATTTGTCCGATCAATCGAGCGATCGCCGGTTCTTCACAGGTTTACACGTTAAAGTTTCTCGCGTAAGATCAAAGCGTTCACTTATCTGACGATTTCGAACCGAGTACACACTCATACAAAGACAAGTACATTTAGACACGTGTAATCGAGCCTTGATCCGTCGTGCTGCTTGCAACTTTAGACGAGCGTCTCAAGTGGCAAGACCAACACTCCGAGATTATCGTCGATAACTTAATAGATGCTTGAAAATGTCAAGATTTACTATCGTTCCTTACGATCTCAATAGATTCCATTCTTTACAACGATCTTTCGATGCTTGAACTTTTAATTATTCCTAACTGTACAAGAGGCTTGTCAATTACTGAGTTTCCCATAAAAATTCAAATCTCTTCATTATTTAGCCAAAGAGAATAATTTTCTCACATCGTTGAAGCGAAATCTTTTTTACATTTATAGGAAGACCAAAATTTTTTTGTTAAATTATTCATTTTATTCCCTTATTTATATATTTATTTATTATTTTATTTATTTATTATTTATTTTATTTATTCGAAATATCAAAAATTATTTCCGAACCTTCGGTAAAGAAATATGTGGGTTTTGGAACAACGAGCCCTCTTAATATCCGATAAATAATGACGTAGTTCTCTCGTGATTTAAAGGGTAGCGAGATGCCTTAACGTATTTCCAATATTTGTTGAATTTTCCGTATTTTTTTTAACGTCCGATAAACTTTGACGTTGAACGACCGAGCGGCAACGACTACCGGCGATTAGAATATCTCATATATTGCGCACGTGTTCCTCGTTTCAGGGATTGATCAAGACTATTTTCTTGTCACACCGTTCTTACTTAACCGACGAAAATCCCTCTCTCGATTTTAATTTCGATAACTGCGCACGCGTAATCCCCTAGAAATTTATTTGGCGATTCTCTTGTCGTTAAACCCCCTTAAAGACACTCAAGTTGAAAAGGTTGAAGTGGATTTGAGTTTACTCGAAAATAGAGTTTTTGACCTGGGTCAAATTAACCCCAAGCTGTCTTGCCCAATATCACGATGAATGAGATATTGGATAACGTTGTAATTAAATAAATAAAAATATGGAGACCTGCAACTATTAACTTGTCATCCATGTGAGTCTAAGGCAGGTATATGTGTTTTGGACGAGGTCCACGAGTTCGAGTAAGAGCCTAAAGGACTCGAAGTATTTATTGTTTTGAATCGTTGCCAATGAAAACTGCTGGAACTGTTGCACACGAGTAATCTCTGTTTCTCTCACTTTCCCTCGTTCTCTCGTTGCTCTGATGTTGTTATTTTTCGAATTCTATTCCATATGTAAATCGAGTCTCAGAATTTTCATTTAAAAAATACAAACACGTAGCTCTCGTTTCGGACGTAATGAACTATTAGGCATTCCAAGATATTGGCTCACCGAAAAAGTTTATTTGAATCCGCAATTGAAATATTTGCGCAGAGAAAAGTTTTTGTTTTCAAGGAGGCCTTAAAAATTTCGTGACATGTCAAGCAGCAATCGAAATATTGAGTCCATTCCCGGTAAAAACAAAATTTCCAGACCTATACATAAAAATACACGATCTACCCAGTATATCATGTCTATTTTCCGTGTAAACACTAACACAAAGCAACGCGCGCAATTGAAAAATCAGTGATTTAAGATGTTACGATAGTCGTTAAAAAACAAAAATAAAGTCATGAATATTCAGGTTATATTTACCTGTGACTCGTAACCGTGTTAAGCATGGTAATCCAATCGGATATTATGAAGAATTTCGGGCTATCGCGTTGACATTTTTCGTGTTCTCGTGTCACGAGCGCGACCGCGTCTTCAATTCCAAGAAAAAACCGAAATAAACCCGAAAGCGCCGAGTGAGCGTGTCTAACGAAAGCGATGTATACTTTATACGGAAATATGAATTAAAAATTCTTCCGCGGAAACTCACTCGATCGTACGTGTTCGAAAACAATGGATGAATAAAAAAAAATTCTCTCACCGATAATGCACGATTTTCAACTTCAAATATCGTTCAGAGCGTAAACAAAACATAAATGTATGGTATTATTCTGCACGAAACTGAGAACGTCGGGTCTATTAACTTTAGGCGTATTTTGAGGTTATTTAAATGGAAATTTCACTGGGAATATATCGATCGACAGGAGAAAAATAAATCGATGACACTTCGAACAGATTTCGCGACGCACTTTGAACGTATATATGTATTTGTATGTATATACGTATATTTTCTTTTTTGTCCCGAACGCCGATCGCTCAACGACGTTGCTTGAGCGCGCCCTCGCGCGCGCGCACCCTCACTCGCGCCTGGCCGACACGCGTGACACACACATACACATGTATATATATATTTATATCTACAAGTTTAAGTCGAGACGGAGAGAGAGAGAGAGAATAACACGCCGTTGGCACTTCCGCGCTTCCCGAATATACTTTTGCGTTTCGCTCTTACGATCCTTTCAACGATTTCACATGTGCGTGTATGTGTTACACGTTACAAACACTTGAGTGCGTGTCGTATGTACGTATGTACGAATCGCGGCCGCGTTCCCCCGCGAAGCAACGTCAAGCGCTGCCATCTACCGAATCACGTTTACTCGCGATCTTTGGGCAGGCGATCTGTTCCCTGCTCTCTTGTACAGACTCTGGCGAATTTCGCCAATCGGAAAAAGTATTTTTTTAAGTGATTATACTTGCACAACGACGAGGACAGGCGAAAAAGGAAACTTGACCTGGGATAATGCGATAATAGCGCGAATTAAGGGTTGCGCGGTGCAAAAGTAAGGGTGTCCCGCATATTCCGCACAGGGCCAACAGACTCTCGGTGCGCCGTGTGAATCAGTGCGATCTTTGGAACTGCACCAACGACGTCCGAATCTCCCTTGTGTTCGTTTCAATCACAATTTTTCACTCTTTACGTCCGTCAAGTGAATATTTTCGTGTATACGTTTTATATTATTGGTTGGAGGTCAACCAAATAATTATTCACGGTTTGCTCCACAGGTCAATATTAAATGATTCAGCGTAGATAGTTTTTAAAATACTCTCACTTTTGTCTCTCACAATGTTCACTCCGTGTGCGCTTTATCGTTCAACAATCGTAACGTGTCACTTCTCTCCATATTTATGTCCGCACGAGTTTATTTAGTACTTCGTCAGTGATATTGAGAATACGATGAAAAATACAACTGATCGTTGATTATTTGGTGAAGATTCAAAAAAAATTCCACACCGCACACGACGAAAAAGGATCGACTGCGCCGCTCACCGCGAGACACCGTACGCTTGCGGGGATCGCGACGTACTGAGCTAACACATGATTTTCCTCGATCGCTAGTGCTCGGTATTGCCGCCTAGGGGCCACTACTCTCGACCGAACGCTCGCCGAACCCGCTCTTCGCCCGTGCCTGTACGCTCTACACTTTGCTTTATTATTGTATACTTATGTATTGATATATAGATCGATTACGAACGAAATACCGTAACTTGCACCATTTTCCCATTAGTTTCGTACTCGTTACGCCTTTTCTTTGCTAAACGCATGATTTTGTGTTTGTGTAACGCAAAAACTCTCAAGTCCCGACACATGCTGTTCGCAATTTCGGGACGTAGTTGCCGCTCGCTGTGTTTTTCTTCGCGAAATAATATTCACTTATGAAAAGTATGGGGCACTTCTGACGTTCACCATAAATAATAAAAATTAACTACATTATTTTACCATTACGATTCGTCAATATTTTGGCAGTCGAACCCTCGTTTAGTTATTTCGTGTCAATTGAAACGTATTTGCCCTCCAAACAGCACGAAAAACGTTTCCACCACGGAATTACGTGTTTTGTCGTAATTGCAGCACGTTAAACGGCGACATCCTTCCTAAACATCAGTTTTTACGCATCATCTTCCCACGTGACCGTAGAAATCAAAGTACTTTCCATGAAGTGAAAATCTATCGACGATAAGCACAGCAGATTTTGCTTTCGCGTGAAACAATGAATTATCAATTTTTCCACGAACTGTTTTCGGGGTTAGAATCGATCCCATACGAACAACCCAACGAATGGACATTTTTTAGCGAAACGAAACGAAATAACAATGAGTTTGTTTATTTTGATGGGTCTCCTCGCATGGGGTCATGCAAATTTTTATAACAATATTGAACGGGCATAGGAGTGAGTGACTCGGTATTGAAGCACGAGGTGATCGCACGCAATCATCATTTTATCCCTCCATTTGACTCGCTCCTCTTCAACGGAGTCTGTTTACTCGAGATAGATAACGAAACCGTCTGTTGCTTGTACACACACCGAGTACAAATCGCACTCTGGTATGTTGTACTTGCAACCAGCGTATATGCACGTTGATAACATTCTGCCTTGGCTAAAAGTGCAACTGATAGTCTATACGTTTGAGGAAATATATACGAACACGCCGATTTCGATGGAGCTCGAGAAAAAAATCGAAAATCAGTTGGAACGACACATTTTCGAAAATAATTCAATAACGTCGCGAGAGGTCATGACCTTCTGCACGAAAACTTGAATATCTCCGGTCCAGAACCAAAATAATGGAACGCGGACCAGTGTTTCGGAAACTACAGAGTCAGGGCTATAACTCGGACCCTTTGTCCTGCGACCAGTAGGAGCGGCACGATCGCCACCGTAATTGGTCGCTGGTATTCCGGAAATGAATTTAGACTCCATCCCGGAAATATAGTATCGGAAAATATTTAATTCGTAGATAATATCATCACATCGAATAAATAATTGCGGTAACTCATTATCAATTAAAATATTAAGTACAGAATAATTTAAGCGGCTGAATATACAATTTCGTTATGAAAACGGGGAATTGAGGGGTTTCAATTTACTAGAATCATCGAATAAACTGAAACGTTACTTGGTTGGGTAATTCTTTCGGTTTTTTCTTAAATATTCCATATGATAATAAATTCAAGACGAACAACAATGGCATGATATCTATTTTTTGGCGCTCTAGATTCTTTTATACCTCTTTATCGATAAGTCTCGTACGGATTTTTCTGGAATGATAAATCAACTTTTTTTTAAGCAAAATTAGTATTTCGATAATTGAGAATGTGTTTTTTCTCTCAATTATAACAAAATCGTCAGGTTTCTCATTGACAATGTCAATTTCTGGAAAGTGACGAATATTTTTGGTACGGAAAGAAATTTTACGATGGATTCGAAGGAGGAAAAATTGGATGGCGTCAATCGAGACGACGCGGCGATCCAATCAGCGGCGTAATGTCCCAGGGATCGATCTCCTCGGTCGATTGTGCTCCGCGTTTTTGCAGCCCCAAAAAAATGTCACTTTCCCGTGGACTGTTGGGAGCAGAGCGGCAAATATTTTTGCTAACAATGTTTTCTATCGGGGAAAATTGGAAAGAGGAATTTTTCACGAGGCTCGAATAATCCAAGTCTTTGGAAAAAAAATGCATGCTCTCTCGTTCGTCCTCGCCGCGTAATTCCGATTGACACATTTTTTCGACGCATGGACAAGAATTGCTCGACAATCTAGCGCTCTCGAGGTACTTCAGATTCGGCGATAAAATCGCTTTCAATTTGGACGGACTGTTGTCCTCGATCGATTCGAGATGCTCGCTCTTCATCACGTCCTTATGGTCCAATTGGTCGGAACTCGCGAACCTCAACCGCTTCGGCGAGTCGCTCGAACAACGCAAAAATCTCGTACGCGTCAATTGTTTGTTCTTCAACGAACTACGCGGCACTAACAAATCCGTTTGATTTTTTTCACTCGCCGCACCGTTTCGCCTTGCCATTTGCTCTTCCCAACGGGCTCTCCTCGCTTCCGCGTTCTCTCCGATCAGCCAATATGTCAATCGATCACCTTTTCCCTTCATCGGCACTATTCCACGCTCTACCAAATGGAAACCCCCCAATTCGTCCAACAAACGCTTTGTCTCTTCGCTGCAGTGAATCTTCAGAGCTGTCTCATCAAAAACCAAAAGAAAACGCACCATTTATTAATCCTTCGACGATTTTTAAACAAAAGAGCAGAAGAAATCTTTTTTTATTGTGAAATTCAACGATCATCTTGCCAATGTGAACAAAATTCTTGAGTAATTGAAAAAAAAAACACTCGACAACTCACGTGATCCGGTCGATTCCATTCTACTGGCCGTGTTTACGGTATCTCCGAAAAGACAATACCGTGGCATTTTTAGTCCGACCACACCGGCACAAACTGGACCCGAATGTAGGCCTATTCTCAATTGTAATTTGTCCATTGGTCTGTGACGGATTCTGAACTGTTTGATCGCATTGAGCAGTCGCAAAGACATACTCGCGATCTCCCCTGCGTGGTTCACTCCGTTTCTTATGGGCAATCCACTGACCTGCATTTTTAAATCATGAAATACAATTTTTTTCATTTTTATTCTTTTCTTCTGCTATTCCTGCCTTGATCGAATTTACTCACAACCATATACGCATCGCCTATCGTCTCGACTTTGTACACGTCGTAATTCTCGATCGTCGAGTCGAAACACGTGTAGAGATCATTCAGGAAGTCAACCACCTAAAAACTTAAATAATTACAAACCCATTCATCTAATTAGAAACAAAATATTCGAAAAATTCCTTTTTTTTTCATTTAAATTTTTGAGTTTTTTCAATTTTTTGTGATTGACGTCCAAAGTCGAGAAATTTTTTTTCTTTTCGTCTCATCAACTTCTCTCTCTCCCCTGCCCGTACCAGCAAAACCTTGATCAGCTGACTTTCATGTTTAGTTAAAAATGTACCTGGAGTGGTGAACTCTCGGCAGACATTGCTGTGAAGCCCACAATATCGCTGAAATAAATGGTCACACAATCGAAACCCTCTGCTTCGACTTTATGACCACGTTTCAATTGTTCTGCCACGCAGCGTGGTAGCATCTCGTACAACAGAGCATCTGCAATTAGATTCTGTGATAAGTAACGAGCGCTGCCTCGTACGCGGCGAATCTCTCAAAATCTCAAATTTTGCAAAGGAAAAATTCGATTAAAATGATAAAATAAAATATGAAAAATAACAAAATTGTGACTTGAAGGCAAATTTCTGAAAATTATCGATGTTTCTATAGGGAAAAGTTGATAAGAATGAAGGAAGAAAATATAAAAACTAGAAAAATTGTAAATCTGCACCAGTTTTTTTCTTTTCTTCGGTCAATTGGTCAGTTCGCTCGTCCACGAGTGCCTCAAGGTTATTTGCATATTTTTCCATGATCGCGATCATGTTGTCGAAAATATTTGGTTTCCTGCGATTCAATTTTCCACATTGACGTGACTTTCGATTTAAATCATATCCGGGAAATAAAGTTGCTACTCACATCCCTTTCCTCAGTGGTCGCAGCCTGTTCCTTATCGCTCGAAAATCTGGACGCGATTCCGAATCCTCGGACCAACAATCTAACAAACAGTCGCGGACGAAGTCGAAACAGTTTTCCAATTGTTCCAGTGGCGGCCTTTTGAGTGTAGAAATGTATAGTTCATTCGTGTATTTTTAATTATTTTCATAAAACGTTCGATTAATTATTATTTACGAAAAAGTAAAAATAAAATCTATTCAAGTTCCAAGAAAAATGCCAGTCTTCGGTATTTAATTGTTAATTGTAAAGTCTAGAAGACGATGGTGAAGTTTGCATCGTTGAAATGCGACGAAATTCAGTTTTTTCCTTAAGCGGGTCTCAAGATTTTTATTCAATAATCGATCAGGACAAGAAAACGATATTTTTTGAGGATTGAAACACAAAAACGAAACGAAAATTGGTCATTACCTGAAGGGCGGTTCGCCAGGAACTCGAGTGATAATTTTCTTCAATATCTCAGAAATACTCAATTCGGTGAAGCCGAATGGTCCATGTCGTCCGTACAACTCGTAAAGAACGATGGAGAAGGAATAGGTGTCGCCTTTTTGATAATCCCGAAAAGAAGGTTCCCCGAGTTTCGATGACCTCAAGAATTCTGGTGCTCTGTACAAGAGCCCTCGTAGATGAATGAGAAAAAAGTTAAAAATTTGCGTTGAATAATATCGACGAAAATTCGATGATTCGTGAATATTCGTTGTTGTACCTTGACATTTTTTAATAACCTTGTCCGGCTCGCATTTGGCGTCTCGCTTGAATTCCCGGAGACCAAAATCCGCGAGTTTGACAACCCAGCGAGAATCGACCAGACAATTTGAGGACCTCAAAGACCCGTGGTATTTGATGACGGACTCGTGCAAATAAATCATTCCCTGGCGATGCAAAATCACAATTAAAAATTTAAATAATATAAAAAACAGTAAAAGAAAAGGAATTATTTTCGTTAAGGCCAGCTCAATTTTTCGACAGCTTACTCGGATAATATCTCCCACTAGCGATGCCATGAACATGTTGTCCAATTTCATGTCCTCGTTCTCCAAAATGTCCTGTTTGGAGAAATAAAAACATTTACACTTTATGGTGACAAATTAACTGCCAATTAATGAAAAATTCCTGAACCAGTTTTTTCTGTATGCATTAATTCTTTATTTAATATTTTCAGCAGTGTAAGTAATGTTTGTTAATTACCTTTAAACTGCCTCGGGCGCAATATTCCACAACGATGCAAATATTCGGTGGGTCAGTGCAAGCTCCGATAAATGCATTCAGATTGTCATGTCGCAAATCCCTCATCTGAACAAAATTGTCAAAATTGATAGACTTTCGCCTCAGCCTCCGACTAATTTTTCATTCATTTTCACTCACTGCTATAAATAATTTTTCATAGAAACTTGTGTGGAAGAGAATAAAATATTTGAGAGGCTGACGCGAGGGCCAGGGTTCGAGGCAGAAAATATAAATTCAATTAAAAATCATAAAGCTCAAAAAAAAAATCTTAGACAGAGATCAATGGAAAATAATTGTTTTTCGTTCTGCTTACAATTTTGAGTTCCTTTTTCATTTCGCGCGTGATCTCGATCGATTTCTTTCGAACTTTCTTCACCGCGAAAGTCCGTCCTTTGTAAAAGCCGATTTCGGTGTAAATCATCGAATACCGGAAGTCCGCATCGGGATTCGAACTCAGAGACACTTGACTAGTTCTGATTGGCTGAATGGAAATCAGACAGTATATTACGCACGGAACAATTGTTTTCACCACTTTATCGTCATTTAACAAGAAATGAAACTTCATCCACTTTCTAAAACGTGAACCTTCATTGAAAATTAATTCTCATTCAAGGTCACAGTGTCGCCACAGTTAAAATCGGTGACTGCCAATATTTTACGGCAAGTTTCATACGAAACTGAAGTCCGCAACGTTGAGATCCACCAAAAAATACTTTTTCTCTTCATGGTTTGTTCAATTTTGAAAAAATGACAATTTTCGTGTCGATCAAATTCTAACTATATTTTCGTAAGAGTGACTAGAGAGCAACTGAGTAAGAGCAACTGAGATCCTAAACGTATAGAAACATTCTGTTGAAAACATTTGGGCGAATCTACTGCCTGGAGAAAACCTCAACATTTCACGACTTGGGCGTACTAAATTAATCATTGTAATTGTTTTCATTGGCACTTTGTTGTTGTGGCTTTACGTTGAAATTTCAGAGTAAATGGGAGAGAAAAAAAATGGATGATAAGGTGCGGTAATCTTGCCTTGAAATTGCTTTTCGTCTGACTATTTTCATTAACTCCACTGTTCGCCTCATTCTTCGAGCCTCTGATTTGTATATCCTTGTAATTGACTTTCCAAAGTAGGGAATCTAGTTCCTGCTCGTACCGCCAGTTCCGATAAATTACGAGGCAAATCGCTGCGAGCACGAAGAAAATTCCACCGACGACTCCGCCAATAATTTCGCCTGTGTGAGCTATAAAAAAAATACTTAGACCGAAAAAAAATAAATCTAATTCATAAATTATAAAATGTTTGAACTTTACGAACTCACAGTTACACTTTTCTCCGTGGTAACCACAGTATGGCTCCGCCACTGGCGGACCATCGCCGACCCAAGAGATTTTTCTCGTTAATCGAAGTTCCTAAAAGAAATTAATACATCGTACAAAATTCGAGCCTCGAAAAACAAGAGCTTGGGAGTTTTTCAATCATAAATCAGATTTTTACGTTTATCCTGAACGTCCCAAAATAATTAAGGAATAAGAAATGAATTAATTGAAAAATTCACTATTGTTCGATAATTATCAAGAAACGTTTCCTACATTTTCCTCATCATTAGCAATGTGTACCAAAAAAAAAATTATTTCTACAGTCAGATTAGTGTCTTCACAAGCATTTATAAATTTTTGCAATATTCAACGAAATAATGACACTAAATTATTCACAAAAATGTAGTCGGCACTAGGAAAATTATATTTACCGGTAAATTAGTGCTTTCCTCCTTCCCGACGAAATGAGCGATTGGATAAAGACCAGGAGTCTTGTCTGGACTATCATCCAGTGCAATAAGAGTGTAATTGCCCTCAGCATCTCCGTTCTCATCCATATAGACCATGTATCTGTTGAATATAAATCACAGTAAAAGAAATGATCAATGATTACATGAAATCCGGCGTCGGTTGTTAAGTAAAAAGTTCGGCTCCTCTTTCCGTAGAAATCTTCCGTATTACTTTTTTTTATGGATGTTTACGTTTGATAAGAAATTGAACTTGCCCCATAGCACTTTTGTAATGGACACCGTGCAACGTTCCAACGATTTCCGTGCCATTTCGAGGATCCCTATTTTCCTGGAGGGCGAGTAGGAGGGCGCGTTCGTACAGATGAACCGCATCGTAGAGATAAGCTGTCTCAGGCACGATCTGCCTTGTAACAATAAATCAAAAATAAACATGCAATGTTACGAGTAACAAAATTTCCATTAATTTATCTCCTCAAGGGAGAAAAAAACATCAACTTTGGTTTTTTTTCAAATTTGATCCTTTATTTTCACGATATTTCTAGTCACCTGAACGACTCCGCCGACATTCGCTAGTGGATTTCGATAATTGAACGGTGGCTTCTGGCGATACTCGTTAATCAGCCTCGTGAAATTATCGAAACCCATCGGCGCCGATGCTACAATGCTGAAGTAATTTCTGTAAGCTTTCAGCACCGAAAAATCAGTTTCCTTTTGCCATAGACCTCGCAGATACTTGTCGGGCTGGCTCTCGTCGTATTGCTCGATGTCTACACCGACGACCCAGTATTCGCCTTTGAATCAAAACGTTTTTCATTTATTTTCCTCATTTTAATAAATCATTTTTTCAAAAAAATAGACGATCAACCAAACGGAATTGCATTTTTCGCGATTACAAACTTTTGACGTAATCTTCCGTTTGACTCGGGTGAATAAATTTTATTTCTACCTTTGTCGAAGAGTTTTCTCTTTTCCAGAGCAACGAGAAGGCCCATGTGCTCGTAATAGTTTCCCAGAATGACGTAAACTGCAAACACGTGAAGTTATTACGTCCCAACTGACTGAGAAGCCAATCAACGTCGTCTTTTCGAAGAAATTGAGTTTTTTCTGTGCCATTGGACATTCGACAATTTTTATAAGCAGTCAATTTCGTTTTTTTTTGTTGAAATTTTGTTTACATAAAAATCGAGTCGTTGGTTGTGAATAAACGAGCTAAAAAATGGGATGAAATGAGCAAGCGATTGAGCTGAAATTTCGGGTGTGTTTATCGATCGATTGGTACGATCGAACGAGATCGATGATGTTAATCCTTCGGATTAACTTTTCCTCGATCAAGAGACAGATTTTAATACGATACTCGTTGAGTTTAAACTGGATGCCGTCAAATTTCGGAGCCGAGGACACGGTGAATGTTGACAGGGACAAAAAAATAAATGTGTCGTGAAACATACGTCTTGACTGGGCGGCGGATGAGAAGAGAAAAGAGAACGATCTCGAGCGGTCGACAGTCGAATTCGAGCATCTTTTTTTATTTTTATTATCCTCCTTCTGGCTATTTTCTCGTTTGGCATGGGCTACTTTCGAGCGATTTTAACTCGATTTACGTTACATTTTCATGCAGCACAGAATTCAAAAAAAAAAAATTGCTCCTTTTCATAATATCGTCGAATCGCATGAAAAAATCAACTTTTCAAAAATTCTTACTGAGAAAATTTATTTGTGTTGGAACTCACTTCGGGATTCACGATAACTCGAGCTGATAAGGTCATGGAAAGGATTGTTCATATGTGTCACATGATACGGCTCGTTCCAGCACCGTAAATAATTAACAATTATGCCAGCTGATCTCAGCGACGTCAAGATTGTTGACGCTATGCTTGAAATTTTATTGTTGAACTCGAAACGACTTGAGTTCATGTACATGAACGTCACCTGAAACACAACGAATTTATTCGCATCTTATCAAAGAACCAGAGACACCCTTTTTATTCCACGTTCGCGAGAAAAGTGCAATCAAAGAATTCGCACATACAGGGTGTCCCAAAACTCGACTACAAAAATCATGAAAAATCGATAAAAATTCAGATTTCAAGATAGTACCTTGGTCCAGTTGAAGGTTTTCAAAACGGCAACAACCGATTTGGATATTTGAGTGTCAGGAGGTCGGGTCCTTATGAACGTAGGGAATTCATCCTTCCTCGAAGTTTCATGGTGCGTGCAAAACTTTTTCAAAACACCGCAATTTGCTTTGTGTAAATTTTAAATTACTTTTTTTTTTTAATCGAATTTTAAACATTTTCCATCAACCCTCCCAGGGTCATATGGGTCCGTTTCGTCCTGCCACGGGTATCCGACGTATTTGGAGGGGAAAAAATTCCAGAATATTTTCTATTGATTCTATTTCTTTTTTGTTTTAAATAAATTGAAAAAATGACTATTTTAATGAATCAATTAATAAAAAAAAAAAATATTCGAAAAAAAATCGTCGCACGTCTTGCAAAAGTCTCATATGATCCACGGAGAGTTGAGGCTCTGGATTATGATTTATAAAAATGATCCTTCAGGTTGCTTACGTAAGATATCATGGGAATATTGAAGGCAGCGGCCATCCTTCCTTCGTGGATGCAAGTCTCTTGAGGCCCGATGTACGCACTCACGTTCTTGGTCCACAGTTCCGCAGTAACGAGGATACTCGTTTCTTCTTCCCCATAAGTTTCAGCAACCAGGAAATCGAGCTTGTGACCTCGTTTTCCCAACTCGCCCTTGTTGACCTTAAAAGTAAGGGCATGATTGTTTATTTCTAAAAAGTTATCATCTCCAGAAAAGGCCGAAGATTATCGAACTTGAGGGAGGAAAAAATTCTCGGCTCTTTGAAAAATTACCTCTTCAATGGCGAGTGTGAGCGCGCCGGAAATCCGGAAACCAGGTCGTTGGTACTCCAAATCGCCGGGACGTCTTTTAGACCCGGTTATATAACCGAGGGTAAAGGTTTCGGCATTCGCAGCCTTGTTGAGCAGGACGTGGACGGTGGTCAGTAACAGACACACCTTTTCCAGGTTTGCCAGAGGCATCCTCGTTCTCCGATCGACAAAAAATCAAAAAATTGAGCCAAAACAAAATTCTCAAAAATGTCAAACTTCTTACTAATAAAAAAAAAAACATTCCAAGATTCCAATCACTTTTCATAGGTATTTTTTCGAATTTTGAACACTTTTCACCTTTCCGAGATTTCCGATGGGAATTTCTATGGTACAGAGACCCATCGACCTTGAAGTCTACGCGATCTCCACTGATTTTCAAGATTGATATGAAGAAAATGAAAATTTCTCATTCTTCCTCTCAATTGTGATGCAAAGAACTTCGTTTCTGTTCCCATTGATGGTCCATATCGGCGAGAGCTTCTGAAACACTTGGCAAGAAAAATCTCAACGACACGAAAAATAAGAAAAATCAATTCTTCATGAATCGCATAAAAAGAGGGAAAAAGATCAATTCTCAATGAATTGCGTAATGAGAGGGATGAGAAAAAAAGCGATCGGTACGACGTCAAGTTTGGAAAAGTTTCATTTTCGATGAGAATAATTAAGTAAAGAAAAAATAAATGGAAAGGAACGATTTTGATTAGTTTTGGAGATCGTTCGCGTGGAAGGGGACGCAGATTAAAAGTGTTGAGCGATGCGAACGTTGAGGTTCCTCACGTCCTTAGTTAAAAGGTCCCCGGCATTGATAAGGTCTCGAAAGGCTCTATGGGAAGTTGAAACGGACTTGCGAGATTAATGGCAGCGAGAAGTTTACCGAGGGCTTTCCAGGTGGCCAGTTTAGTAGAAACAACTCGGATACAATGTTAATGGATAAATCTGGTTGAGCATCGCGGGGGTCCTGACGCGATCGATATCCCGGAGAATCTCCCGTTGTGATCGACCATAACTTCTTTTCGGATTATTTTCCCGAGGGAAAAACAAACCCACGACGATTTTTTCTGCACTTTCGTGATTTTCCGGGGAGCCTAAGATTTTCAAAAAATTTCCACACATGCCAAACGACTCGAAAATGGTAAATTACCTCGATGAAGTTCCTCTTATCCCCGAAACGACAAACGAAATTCGCTGAAAAATCGAACCTCCATAATTGCCGAACCGTTAGGATAGAAAACTCGACAACACGTTTCCGGTTCGTCCAGTGTCTGACTCTTTTATATATTTGCGTTGATTGGAAAACTTGGTAAGTACGCATGATCGAGAAAAACACAGAGCACGTAGCGTCTGGATAAAATAAAATGTTTTTTCTTCTTTCGTTTTTTATTTTCAACCTCTGGATGCTTAGAATCGTTGACGTTGGGGTTACGCGAGTTCATGAATTTTTTCGACCAAAGATACGGGCTCAAGTGTATACAGGTCGACCCAAAATCAAAATCCCCCACGTACTTCGTTTCATCGCATAATTATACAGCCAGAACGGCCTTTTTCTATTTTGCTCTGGACTGCCTCGTCGGCGAGTCTGGATAACGATCGAATTTCAGCGAATCTGATAGCTCGCGAAAATTCATTAATTTGCAATCGAAATGATTAACGTCGCTCCTGACAGGGATTCCCGATCGCATATGTATTGACCTCTTAAAAATTCCCACACGACTTGGGGACACCGCGTGTGTATTCGAGCGAAATTTTTGTATGCAGATGCCGCAGTACTGATAAGTTCGTCCGAGCGAGCCGCGTGGGAGTATTTGTATTTGGGGAAAAATAAAAGATTCAAAAAAATAATAATAAAAGAAAAAAAATTAATAAAAAAAGTAAAAAAAGAGTTAGCGAAGCGATAGGATATAATTATTGGGGTTTCGTGTGGCCTAGTAATAATGAGGCCCGGAACTGAGACGAGCTTTATTGTTTGTTGAAATGAATGAATTTTAATATACATTTAGGTTGCACGTAGTGGTAGATCAGACGATAATCATGCAAGGTACAGATTCAGGTATGCGGGTTACAAGTGTGCCCTCCGGGTAATTCACAATAGCGATTAATTGTTGGCCCGCAGGCAAACGACAATCGCAGAATTTTATATTACGCCCTGCTCTCCGAGTCTCAGGTTGGTTTCCCTTTTGGCTCGGGGTAATCGCTCGCGTCTAAGCTTGCTCGCACGTTGTCGCCCGATTAAGTGCGAATATTCAAATTCCACTGTCGTGCTTACCTAACCTGTGTCCCACTTTTCTCGGACTGGAAATATAATGAGAGAAAAAGAAAATTCTTTGGATTTAGAACGATGATCAATTCCGCGGTGTGATTACGAGGGCCAGCCTTCGTCTGATTCGTCAAACGAGAAAATTCCGCAGAGTCAACCTCGTTCCCACTGGATTATTCACGCGGCATGATTCACCGGCAAATTATTTGTAAACACAACGAAGAAGCACGCGGACTAATCGTTTGTATGAATTTAACGCAATTGCCGCGTCTTCAAGAATGCTCATAGTTTTCGCAGCGACATAAAACACGAGCCGAGGACGTCGTCGGGGCTGCCAGAACCGATCGCGACCTGGTGCACGACGTTTTTACCGAAACGTCACTTTCTCTTTCCAAATCGAAATAGGCATGCTCGCGTCTCTGCAAATCGATTAAACTTCGACATACGCTTTTTATATCTGTAGTCAATCGCGATAATTCGATGCCATATTAGAGCTTCACTTCAATTCCGAAAGAATTTGAAAATCTGTAAGGTTTCGATGCTTCGAGTCGCGACTCTGAGCGATTTTGCAAATGGACGAATTTCGACGACGCGATATTTTCATGTCAGCTCGGTGATAACGACTCTGGGATGTCGGTTGTTGAATCCGGACATGGAGAGCCTTCGATGGAGGTAATGAACGATTGCGATCGTATTTTTAATCGAATTTTTCAAAATTTTCTAGTCTCTTCCACGCTCATTCGGCGCTGACATTTTTAGCAATTTTTCATCGAGTCATTTCGAAGGAGAAAAATGTTGGCGAAGCCGGGAGATGATTAAAAATATTTCCATAAACGCGAACCGAAATTTACCGCTTATTTCCAACCATCGCGCATTCTCCAAGCTCGCGGGAAACTTAATGAACCCACCGGGAACCTCGAGGGCCCACGAACATTTCGCGTATTCCAAACTCCGATACAAAACGATCTCAGCAACGAAGCTACGATTATTCATAGAGCATAGAGAAAAAAACGTTGCTCTCTGAATGGTCAGAAAATTCTGCTGGTATTTACATGACTATTGCCGAAAAATTCACGATTCGCCTCTAATTTTTCATTTTCTTAATTAATTCGAGGTCCATTCACCACAAAGAAACAACTCGATTAACTTTCTTGGGGACTCACCTGTTAGAATTCCAGAATATCGGCTCCTTTGAACGTGTTTGAAAAAGGCCCACGTGACGATCGTAACTGGAGGCTTCGCTCGTACAACAATAAATTTTGGAACAATAATCTGGCGATAATGGTCCGCCGATCATACGAATGACAAATGCTAACCGGAGGTAATTTTTTTCCGTCAAAATAGGTGTCTTGATACGCGCGACTAATGTAACGGTCAAAAAGAACGTTTAAAGTAATTAGTATGCGCGCGTGGTTGTCACACCGTTTCTATATATCTATATGTACATATAAACACATATATATGAGTATATAGACATATATAAATATAGATACATGTATAGCCAAAGGGAGCAAGGCAAAAGAGAAAAGTGACCAACTCGTGTCGACTAGTAGTCGAAGGCGTGCACGGCCAGACTGAGACTTCTCTTTTGCTACATTCAAGTCGCTGTCACCAAAGAACAGGGACTCTATATACATATATAAATACGTGTATAAACATACAGGCAGTCCGGGAACTCGCGCGGGACATAAACAGAGCCTGTAAAGCGCGGGATTCCAGAGAAAAGAGTTCTCAGTCATATTTTCCTACGATCTAGCCTCAGCTGAGATACTTCGCGTCCAATCGGTAGCGTCTATTCCCCCCGAGCCGCGCATGAGCGGAAGGGGCGTGGCTTTAGGAACACGCGACGTTCGCAACGGTCGCATCTTCCGATACTTCCGATCAGTGTTCACAAATTTATTAATAAACTGTCTCTGCTCTCTGGCCACGCTCCCAAAGACTTTTCCCCCTCGAAATCTCGCGACTCTCCGCCTTCCAGTGGTCAGCTCGACATTTAGGACACTCGGTACATTCACCAAGACCGAGTTTTTCGTCAGGTCTTCGACTTACTCGCTCGCGTGGTGGTGTTGTCTCGTTATCCTCTCCTGGGTTCGTAATCGCACTTTGTGCGGCACACACGAGACCGCCCATGGCTCAAACTGCTATGGAACCCTATCAACGCGTAAACTATTCTTCCTCCCCCGCATGCCCACCTTTCCTTCTCTTTTATGTTCCCATTACCATTCCTTATATTCACGTCATCTCGGACCATCGCCCAAGAGACTTCATCCCTCGCTCTCCGATATCACCCTTCGCGAGTTCTTGCGTCTCGCTGCTCTTACGTGCCTCCAGACGCGAGAATATACTTTACCAAGAGTGCATTTCCTTGCACTTTTCACACGCCACACAAATAAGCCGATCATTGCAAAAAATATCACATTTTTTCGAGTCTTTCAAAATCTTTACACAAACCTTTGCCATTTTCTTTATTTCGAAACTTAATACCGCAAACATTTCGTTACATCTTAATCGTAACTTACTCCGTGACGATTATTGTTTTCGTGGATTATTTCGACTTAGGATTAAGATCGACGAACGAGCCAACTTGACAGCCTCGATCTTATGGTGAAAGTGATTACAGCAAAGTCCTTAACACGGATAAATATCCCATAGCAGTTTTCAAAACCTGTGAAAATAAATTCAGTCGACAGTCCGTGAAGTAACGACGTTGAAGTTTGCTCGTTTCAATGCAACGAAATTACGTTTTTTCGTGAGAATGGTCATGGTTTTCGTGATTCAACGAATAATTGTGAAAAAAATAGCAATTGTCGTTGGACCTCAACGTTGCGAACTTCAGGCCCCTCGCGCATTATGCAAGTTTATCAAATATTTGTAATCGTGAATTACCTCGGTCAAAGTACTGAGACAGAATATGCCAAATTTTCCAGCTGTCAAACAGAGTGGTTTCTGGGATCTTGCCATACAGATTACAACGACACGTGCCTTTTTCGGTGGCATATTGTACCATTCGCAGTCGTAGAATGCATTGCAAACGTTGAGGCTCTAAAGCCAAAAAACCTCATTCTCCAATCGTGTCTCAAGAGTTAATTGTAAATCAGCCGATTATTAAATTAATTACCTCTGTAATTAGACTCTCCCCGACTGTACAGTGCGCGTAGAGAACGAGCAGCACGAGGAATGCGAACGTTACAAACGTGGCCACGTCGGCATTTTGTCCTTTCGCAAAATTCTGTTTTTTATATTTATCACAAAAAATGCGAAAAAAAACGAGAAAATTAAAAAATTATTAAGCAAGGCGCACATCCTGTAAGTGCTCATTGGGTCAATCTGACCCGAGGCATTTTCCAAATCCTTATATTCCGGAAAATATAATTTTTTCATTTTTTTCAAATTGTCCATTTTTTTACCATAAATTTAATTTTTAACGAGACCGGAAATCAAATGCCAAAGTATTCGTTGCCTTTATGCCAAGCGATCGGTGGTAGGAACTTGTTACGGTCAAAACGACCCAGAGTGTATTCGAAATGTAAATAACGGACCGTTAAGACCTGGTAGCCCAAAATACAGACAAGAGAAGTAGCTCCAATTAAATGCCCCAAAAGAGTTTCGCTAAACGCTTCCTGGACGATAGTTCCCATACTAAAATTCACGAAATCAAAACCATTATCGAAAAGCAGAAAATTCGAAGTCTGTCCCGAGGTTTCACTCACTGTAGTAACCGGTTGTGATCCTTGACGATATCCCGGAGTTCCTCCTCACAGGAATCTGCGTGAGGACTTATTTTTGATATGCGCATTGCCAAAATAGACATTTGACCACAAACGTGAAAGACGATAGTGACCATGAGACAGTCGGCAGCAGTCTGACCAAAGCCACTGACGAAGACGAAAGGTAATTGTGACAAATACGTGTAGAGATACGTTTGATCGTCTTCGATTTCGTAAAACACGTGAAACCTATACGGCAAGATGTACGTCGCAGTAGCATTTTCCGGAATAACAATCGACGAGGCTGAAATAATGAAAATTTGTCTGAAACCATTGCGTAGGAATCAAAATTAAATGAAGAATTTTCGTCCTTTTTTTTTGACGTGAATAAATGCAAATTCCTATTATTTACCAACCTTCAGGAGGCTCAGTCGTCAGTGGTTTGACGTAATAGGACGAAGCGGTGAGAACAACAAAAGCCGAGAGCAATTTAACGAACAATTTCGATTTTTTATTGTACTTAATAAAAGCATCGCACTCCTCCATAGTTTTGTATTTGTGAGAATCGAAATCTTTGAAAACTTCCTCAATCACCGTTCCTAGAGGTCTGTTGTAACGTTTCAACATTGCCATGCGAATCAATATCTGAGAGAACGCCATATTTTCCGTCAGATTCTCAATCACGTGCTCGAGATTATCAATAAAAAGACACAGATCCAAATATTCCATCAACATGTGATAACAGAAATATCCGAAATTCAGTCCAAAGCGAAATCCACTAGGGCTTCGTGGCCAAATACCCAAAACAGTCAAAAGCCATCGATTCCAGGACAAAACTTTTGCTGCGTCGTCGAATTCTTTTTGCTCCTGCAGAAATTTTATTGAGAAAGCATTATTTTTTATTTCCATTTACAATTTCATTGATTATTTGATTGTATCACGTAGCAATGAAAAAATTTCTGCAAAACTCGTAATTTTCTTTATTTTCACGTTTAAATGAATTTTTCTATGAATCAACGACAAGGGAAAACTGATCTGGGAAGCAAAAAATATTTCCGGAAGCCTTACACGAAGAACAACGTTCGACATGTCGAAAGATCGTTCCACGTTGCACAGTATTTGTGGAGCAATAGATTGTACGAGCTTCAATAAAAAAAAATATATTGCTTTCTCTTCCTTATGGGTGGTGTTGCTTTCCATAGAGTTTCAAAGTGTCCCTTTGCGCACCAGATGGTGTACGATGATGGATACGTTCTGTATATAACTCGAGGGATAATTTGTGTGCAAGCGCGGGGATTCCTTGTATATTATTTTTCTTGGCGTACAGAAAAAGATGGTCGGGGCATTGCGTTCGTGATAATGTATGCACGCACAGCAGCTATTACGCGGAGAAATGAAGAAACAAAAGTACGCTTTCATTCGTACTTTCGATCGGAAAAAAAATTCGCAGGCTCATTTATCTTTATAATTTGATATTAATTATCGATAAAACGCTGACTCCTCGATCGATTATTCGAGTCGAAGAAACTTGGGGGCAAGTCTATTAGGGGTAATTCTCCGTAAATACAGCGTGTCCTATGAATGATAAAATACAATTTACCGGAGCGTAAACTTTTCGCAGCCCGATCGAAGCCTCGCAGAGAAAAAACTTTTCTTTTTTTTTCAACTCCTGTCCGAAACCGCCAATTTGAAAAGCCACGTCGTCTCGTCCGCGGCTCCGGCTCAATAATTTCTGATGAAGCCTTCGAATTGAGATATCTTTATAGTCCGAACAAAAACTCTGTAGTAAAAATGAGGGATTCTTCATTCGCACGAGAAACGATCGAAGTCGCAGCAGAAGTCAGCACTCGTCATATTCGTGGATTTTCTCGGAACGGACACATCCAAATTCACGATTCCTTAAACTGTGGCTTGATGGGACGATCGAGAACCCGAGAAATTATATTTTGGTGAATTTATTGAGAAACTGTCGTGAGTATTAGTGGAGAATTTTTATTTTCCTTAATCGTCATGTCGGTTCTGTAAAAATTATAAATTGAAATTTTTTCTTTTTTTGCCGTGGCTCCAAATTACATCGGGACTCTCAACGGAGTTTTGCAAAAGCACGTTGAATTGTAATTTTTTATAGCCATTTTTGGCCAAATTTGAATGTGTTTTTTTAATTTTATTTTTTTTTAATATGAAAAGATTGAAATTTTCTTCATTAAATTAAATCTATGAACTCCGAAGGAGAAACGTAGTAACAAAAACAATTAAATTGACTTGAAAGTATTTTTTTACGAACTGTGTGTTTCGTCTTTATTGACTTACTCTTGTTCGCTCGTTCATTCCCTTAAAAAGACGATACGAAAACTCATACTCGATCACAGTCAGTTGGAAAAAAAGAAAAGTTTGAAAATTAGTGCTTAATCAACGCAGTCAATGGAACACTGAACATCGAATGACGGAAACAAAAAATGGTCGTAAACAGAAATAAAATTATGTGACGCTCGATTTTCTATCGATTAGTCGCGGCTCAACGAGTTGGCAAAAGTTGTACTCGACCGTATCGCTTTTTGGTTCTTCAGCTTCGTTCTCGGCGAGCGAAAACTTGCCCGTAGGGCCTTCGATCTCATCGCGTCCTCCTGCAATTGTTAGAAATTCGTTAATCATCGGAAATTGGAAAATCGGTAGAGATCGAACGAATTAACTTACTGAGAATTTGGAACGTGTACATCGTTTTTGTCGGGCACCAGGACAGCGTCTTGGCGATTATGTAGGCCGATAGTTCAGGAGTGTAATCTTGTCCCATTCTAAGTACCTGAGCATCGAAATAATTGTTGGAATTATTTTGATTTTCCGCTTTAGCGATAAAGCGAAAGAAATTATTATTAAGAAATATGATGTTGAAGTTCGCGTCGTTGGAATGCAACGAAATTCCATTTTTTCTCGAGCAGAGCTCAGCATTTTTATGCAATATTTGGATCTAAACACAAAATTGATTCGAAAATTTTCATGGTTTTTTATAAATGAGCAAATAATTAATCGAAAAATAGTTTTTCATTGGTTTCCAACGTTGCGGACTTCAGTGTCATGAAAAAATTACTTTGAAAGCGACAATGTCGCCGATTTCCGTTGCGGCAACAAGGGTCGGATATTCTTCCGGTTTTACCGCCGAGTATTTGTCTTTGGAGTCAACATTTTGCGCGGGTTTCTCAGTATCGATAAGTGCGTCAATGCCGTTCGTGGGCTTTGGTTTGTTCGGGGCAAAAGTGAGTGGAGACGAGCAATTTTTCAACTGGAGAAGACTCGCGAGTCTGTTGTGTTTTGCAGTTTTGAGAGAAGGTAAAACGGCGTCAGCCGAGTTGGTTTTATTTCCATTCGTCGTGCTGGGCAGCTCGTTTGTCGCCCCCTCGGTATCGTCGCCCAGATTCTCGAATCGGATGTGCGTACTACTCGGCAAGATGCAGGAGTTTACTATTTTTGGTTTGTTAAATTTGTTGGCTTGGCTTTGGTCGAAGTTTTTGTCCAAAGATTTGTCCTCCTGTTTCAAGGACTTTTTGCGACGAATTCTTTTGCGTTTGTGCGGAGGTGCCAGATGAAAATCTACCGTACTGGAATTTGTGTCCAGTGCGCTGAAATTTACGTCCATGCTGTCGTCCTTCGTCTTGCAATCTGAGTCGCTTGCCATCTCCGTTTCATCTATGATGCTGTGATACATCGTGGCATCTGATTTGCGGACAGCTGTACAAATTGGATTAAGAATAAAGTGGTTTGTCTTTTTTTTGTATTTTTCTGTATGAATGTGTCGTCGCTACCGACCCAGTGCAAATCCATTCTCTTTGCGCTTTTTCGACACCTGATACGAAGCAATGTCTTCCATGGATGTGTCTTTGACGAGACCATTTTCTATGTCTGATGAGGGCAATGACATCAAGGACGTTACGGCGTTACTCATTCCGGATCCAGGCTCTACGCTAAAAATTTCGGGAATAAAAAGCCTGTCAGTGCTAATTTGCCTTGGATCATTCATGAATTTTTTCAAATTTTGTATATAAATATAAAATATTCTTATCGAAATTCATGCATGAGGACGACTAAAGGATTCGACCTCATTGAATCATTATTCCTCATTGTTTTCGAATAATTTCTTTGTTTTTTTCACGGAATTGATTTATGATCCTGGAAATCTGCAATTATTTTGGAATAAAATCTGTGTATTTTCGTCTCCTGATTGAATATCGTATTCAAGAAGATTCCAATGTTTCGAAAATTTCAAGGTCGAATCATTTGGCTGCAGGTAAAGATTTATTCATTTTTGTTTGAGCTTGATTAAGAGTTTGTTTATTGTAGGGTTTTTGTTGAAAGTTTTTGATAATATGGGATAGTAATGTTCGTACACTATGATTTCATTCTCATTGAGCACGCGGACGTCCTCAGCCGGCGGCAAGTATTCAGTGCCATTGAGGAGAAGATGGAACGGGTCGTTGATACCGAAAACCTCCTGGATGTGACGTTTGAGGTGACTGATAAACCAAACATTAGTGCTGTTGACGTAAACCCAGCTGAAGCGACGAGCATCTTGATGATATTTTGATAAGTCCACTTTGACACGATAATTCGAACGGCTCGTCATTTTTTTTATTCAAATCGGCACAAAGAGATATTAGTTTTGATAATTCTCAGGTTATGCTAGAGACGCAACGTCGTGTTTTGGCGGTGTCGGCGGCAAATTGAGAGCCACGCCTCTAGCGATCATTTTTGGGAACTCTTGATACGATTCTGCAGAACAGGTGGTATTGGTAGTGGTGGTAAGGTCGAGTCACGGGTTGTTTTCGAATTTTGTGGCGATTGATACGAAAAGTTTCCGTAGGTGTCGGTAGTGGCCTTGTTTCCCATAGCGAATAATACGAAACCATCTGACGTGCAAATTTTGATCGAAGGTACACAAACACTGTCATGTTCGGCATACACAGTCATGCGATAATTGCATATAAACGCGGATACACATTTATATGCAATGCACTTCGGTTCACCGTGAAGCGTCAGTTAGGCGCGATTTTTTTTTCATGTGAAAATGTGTTCAACGACTATAAATAATTTGGGAATGCCTTGAAGTAGTAAGAGATACGCGAGTGAATCGTAACGAATGTAACGATCGAAAAAAAGTCAAATTTTTGCGTGCACGAAGTCATAAACGCCCACGTACCGACTTTTTTTTTATTATTATTTGCTATATTAAGAGGTGTAAGTTTTCTCCAAGTTTCACGGACACTGAGTGAGAGGAAGAGGGAGAGAAAAAAGAAAGAGCTTGAAAATGAGAGTGATAGAAAGGGAGAAGAAAAAGACGCATGTGATTTGTGCCTGAGTGGGTGTCCCTTTTTTTCACCACCAATACCGTCCAACAGACGCGAGAGTGGAGAGCACTGAAGTTGAGTTACGAAATGGCTCTTGACAGTCGTCAAGTATTCGATCAGTGGTTGTGACTATCCAATTTTTCTTTCGTTCTCGCGACAGTTACACAAAAATAATATTCCGATGGGATACGTTAAGAAAATCGAAGCTTCATAATCCCTGACGCAAAATGTACAGCACGACAAATTTTTCTCGCTATAGCCTCGGTAACCAATGAAAGTTTTATAATCCGCAGAGTGTTGCGATTCAAGGGAATTTACACCCCTTTTCACATTGTTGCTTGTCAATTAACCTCCAACCTTGATGTTAGCCGTGAAACGTTTGCTTCAAACTATCCAGACTGGTATGGGAGTGTCTCAAAAGTGCAATAAAAAAAATTCGTTCGTACTCGTAAAAAATCGGTTGTGAATAATCGCTTCTGCTCTTCCGAATTGGATTAAAAATTCGATCAAATAACAAGAAACAAATATTCACATGTTATCTTCGGTACTGAAAACCGCAAGTAATGGAGCGATAGAACGAAAAAGCTACGGAAACAGGTGTCATGCGGCAATGATCGTAAACCGTGAACCACACGATAAAACTCTTTAATTACTAAGAAAGTTTAAAAGGAAACCGCGTGGTATATCGTAAAATTTCATCATAAAAAGATCGAAAAAGCCATCGCAATTGCCGCAGGGTTGTGGACGAGAAAAATCATCGACATCTTCGAGCGACGACGTATCATGAATGTAAGTTTTCGTAATTTCGTATTTTCTCCCGAAAATGATGATTTTTAGATTCGCGTCAATATCAGACTTTGTAAATTGTAGCTCGTTATGAGAGAATTTGGGAAAACAGTGAGAAGAGCAGCGGCGTTGAGCTCCCTTGACGCTGGGAGAAAAGAGCTTGAGTTTGGAAAAAAGCAACTGTCGGAATTACTCTTGTGTCTTGGACATAGAGAAACGAGAGAATAACTATTTTGAGAATGCCCCGCTCCACATTATTTTTTGGCACATAAGCCAAAATATCTTCTCACACGAGCTTCGCCGATAAGCGCTATTACGCAATCGATATACTTGCCGTATTGGCATCAACCAATGTCTTTTAGAACAACTTCCGGAGAAATGACAGGAGCTCAATGTAAATAGAATATTTTGTTTCGGCCTTTGCCGACTTGAGAGTGAACTTTTTTTCTTCTCTCACATAGAAATTACTTTTGCTTAGTAGACGACGAACCGCCCGAGAATGGAGCCTAATAATTGATATATCGTGCTGTTTATCATTGAGAAAACCTGTGTCTCGATGGACCGTGCTAGACAACATTTTCCATATGGCCCAATGAAAAATACAGAAAATACTTTGTGGCACAAAACTGTTAGAAAAATGCTGCTAAAAAATATTTAGCTATCACTGACAGCCCTTGACTTGTGGCCTCGTGTTAACAGCATCGCCATGCCGTTATTTTGTCTATCAACCTGGAAATTGAATCAATTTGAAAAATGGCATTAAACACGAGCTTTAAAAATAACAGATTGGATTTCGTTTTTGCTGCTTTGTGTTCGAATTGACTGAAAAATATTGAAGCCAAAATATAAATTCCCCAGGCTCTGATGAAACACTTGTTTGTTGTAGGTGGTCCACGTGGCAGGGAGGTGGTGTCGCGAGGGTGGCTGAATCGGCTTCGGATACTTGACATGATCGAGAGTGTATCGAGGCGAGCGCTGAGTGGCTCCAGTGGGAGCTACCACGTTCGTGGAGCCGAGCTGGCGCGCGATCGGAGATTGAAATCGTTATCGGCGACAGTTGTGTTTCTCGATGACACCCAACACACTTTCCAGTTAGACGTGAGTTAATAATCCTCCTAGAAACAGAATAATCAATGTTGGAGCAAATCTCTGAAGAATTAAAAAAGAAAAGAGTCTGTGATGAAGTTTTTTTCTATTTCCTTGTTTCCCTCAATTATCAATCGGTAAAGTTCATTAAAGGTGAACAGAGTCTTTGGTATTGATCCTGTTATATTTAGTAGCAACAAGACGTGCAAACCCATGAAGACATCGACATAATTATTTATCGATTTTAGAAAAGAGCAAAAGGCCAAGTTTTATTGGACCTTGTTTTCCAACATCTGGAGCTTATAGAAAAGGATTATTTCGGTTTACAATATGCTGAGAATGGTGGAACAACGTCCACGTGTCCAAACCCAGACATCATGGTATGGAAAAAATCTTATAATAAAATTGAAACTACATCCAAGGGAATAACAAAACAATTAATTCATTGATTCTTTTTTATTTTCCTATAGCGCTGGCTGGACCCTACGAAGCCTGTTAAGAAACAAATAAGAAGTAAGGGTAAAGATCACACTTCGATTATTAACCTTAATGAACACCGTGAACTTACAATAAATTTATTTATCCTCACTCGTTGCTGCAATCATTTTGTACTAAAATTTTAATCACGTTTTGCTTGTATTTTTTTCCAAGGTGGCCAATTCTTTTTCCGTGTCAAATTTTACGTCTCCGACCCCAGCAAATTGCAGGAGGAATACACGAGATATCAATTTTACCTTCAAATACGGAGGGATATATTGCAAGGCAGACTCCAATTGCCACCGAGTACAGCTTGTCTCATCGCCAGCTATACGGTTCAGTGTAAGATTCGGATTAAGTTCTCCTTACGATCAGAACTGATCTTGTCGTCGCACATTTCATTCTTGAATGAAATCAATTAGGGATTAGAAAATTTCCACGTATTATTTTGCATTTTACTTCTAAAAATCGTTCAAATTTCGTCAATCCATGGATAACTCCGCTGAAAACCGCTGACTCAGAAATTCATGAAAATTTACAGCGGAATTAGGTGACTATCATCCGGAGGAACATGGGCCCGGATATCTTTCGAGGTTACAACTCATACCCGGCCAAACGGAAGAAATGGAAAAGAAGATTTCGGAACTGCACAAACTGCACAAGTGAGAAAAAATCCACGACCGTGAAATCGAAAAATAGTGAATTATCAAAAGAATCGGAACCATTACGAACCATTCTGATGATTCTAAGCCTCGCCCCTTTATTTGTGTTGACAGAGGTCAGTTGCCGGCGGATGCTGAATACAATTTCCTGGACCATGCGAAACGGCTCGACATGTACGGCGTTGAGTTACATAAGGCAAGGGTATGCACGTTTTTGTTGTTGTCAATTGTAATTCCATCTGACTTGTTAAAAATCCTTGAAAAGCCTGCCTCAGAGAGATAAAAAATCTACAGTATTTCGTGTGCTCGGCATGATGGATATTCCTTATTTAAAGTCAAAGTAAAAAAGTACATTACCCAGAATTCTAATAAACAATATGGTGTCGATAGACTAGTTAATATTCGTTGTCGAAATTAATAAAAATTCGATCGAAAATGAACGGAAAAATTACTTTCTTTCAGGATTCCACGAATAAGGAAATTCAGCTGGGTGTTACGTCCATAGGTCTCGTAGTATTTCAAAACAACATTCGTATCAACGTTTTCTCGTGGTCAAAAATTGTCAAAATATCTTTTAAACGGAAACAATTTTTTATTCAACTCCGACGAGAACAGGTGAGCTGGAAAATGAATGGTTTTGAATAAAAATCAATTGATCTTTGTGTCTGCATTCTAAGGAACAATGAACAATAAAACTTTTTGCTCACAGTCCGAAAACTACGACACGCTTCTGGGCTTCAACATGCAGACTTATCGGAGCTCGAAAAATCTATGGAAAGCTTGCGTGGAGCACCACACATTTTTCAGACTCCATAGTCCGAAAATGCGTCCACGACGTTTCCCTTTGACGTTGAGCAGTCGTTTCACGTACAGTGGAAGGACGGAGTTCCAAACGGTTGAGGATGGCAAACACAGAGCTCGAGTGGAAAGAACTTTCATCAGGTAAAGCATCTAACGAAGGGAAATAAGATGAAAGATTGGCCGAACGATTCATCGAGTTGTTTTCGGTTTTTCGTCACTTTTGTTTCGACTCACGCCATAGACAATTCTCTTGCGAGGCATTCTTCGAATAATGTAGTTCGTCTTTCGGCAGATCGCCGAGCAAACGCCTTGTCCACGGTGTCAATCAAGGTCCGGTGGTCGAGGAAAAAGGAAAACTTTCGATGCCACCGGGACGACCTCCACGTCCTTACGATAATAAAGTACAATCGTTGGGCTCGCGGGAACCACGACAAGCCTGGGGAGAAGGAAATCCGAGTGACGAGTCAGTATTTTAGTTTTTTATTCTCCAATCCGGTAATTTCAATTATTACTCGAAGCCTTTAATTTCAAAAACCAAACATTTCAAACGTCGTTTATAAATTCGTAATGAATTCCAAATTAATTGATTCGGTTGGTCGATAATCCTTAGAGCCTTTTGCAAAATCGCTCAATCAGCTATAAATCTCCTTTATCTTAATCTCTCTATGTTTCATGTTGCTCGTTCCCTCATGCACGTTCACCTTCATCCCACAAACCAAACAAAAACCGAAAAAAAAAACATGTCTATGACGAATGTGATACGCAACGAAACTGGCTCGGCAACACAGTGAGGGTGGTTTTGTGTCCCTCAGAGACGAGATAACGGGATCGCATACGCAAGTAGGGGGCGGTGGTATTGGCGGTGGTGCCTTCTCACCTGTTCTCGGATCTCGCATTCTCAGCTATGTGGACGATGACACCGCGACTGAAAGGAACAATTACGAGATTCCGGATTACAGCGAACCGACCAGCTCACCTGCGCCACAAGTAATATTTTTACTATTTTTTTCATTGAGAAAGGTCGCTACAACACACAACAATGTTGCCATATTAAAAGCATAAGAAAATTCGAAATTATTAGAATTTGATAAAAATTGGTGAGCACGCTCTCTAATATTCAATGTGAATATCCAATTTTTTCAAGATTTTTCTTCTACATAGATTTCGAATAATCGAACTCTAGAGATTACACGCATGAGCATAGCGCTCAGATATATATAGGATATCTTTTGCATATTGTGAA
Organism: Campopleginae sp. 14b; assembly: GCA_030522525.1. Lineage (NCBI taxonomy): Eukaryota > Metazoa > Arthropoda > Insecta > Hymenoptera > Ichneumonidae > Campopleginae sp. 14b. The sequence continues at coordinate 368,626 of JAPYYS010000259.1, forward strand.
CTCGAATTATTCGACAACCATGTAGACGAAAAGTTGAAGAAAATTTGTGTCATCGCACTTGATGCTAAAGAATATTATCATCGAATTCTATTCAATTCTTATCATATTGTCGTATGTAGCCCAGCTCCTTAAATACAACAAACATTTTATTCGGAATATCATGCTCTTAAAAATTCGGAAAAAAGCATCAACGTCCATTCCACAATATTCTTTTCCCTACCTTCATATTCATTGGAATTGTCTACACAATTTGTCAAACTAGCAACAACTAATAGAGGCGACGCATTAAGTGTGTTAAATTAAAGATTCTCATTAATTACTGCGCAATTATAGATTCGATTGGATAAAGTAGTTAGACTACTCGCGATTGATGCAATTAAGTAACAGATGGTATGAACGATCTATTGCTTTTTTTCTGTAATCGTCAATGATCCATTGATCATTCTGACAGCTAACGTTTAATTAGTTCAATGAAATGCCCACTGGAGAAAAAATACATCATCTCGTACAAAAATGAAAAAAAAAGTATGATTCCGACGTTGAAATTGACACGATTTATAAAAACACTAGAGCGACAGGAAATTGTATTTGAAATCGTGAGTAAAGAAGTTTCGTTGTTTTTTCAAGAGTTTCCTCACGACACGCGCAGGTATGAAAACAATGCAAACTGCAATTAGATGACAATTCGCGAGTCTAGAATCCGGTAATGATAATAATAATAATAAATAATTGCATATCCTCCTCTTCCGTCATAATTTCATGGCGACAGGTGTGGTGCCTTCCGCAGAGTTTGCATTTTGATCGACAAACCAAGAAAATACGAGAAAAAATAAGAACAATACGGTTTTATTAATTGATAGGTGTGTTTTGCACATCTGGACGTATCGATAATATCACTGCTACTAAGAAAACATTGAGAAACGGCAGCCCGTATGTCTACGCTTGTGTGTCACTGCTTCGAGCACTGAGCAGCGAATGACGCTTACTCATTGCGAATACAATGAATCCAATTTCCATAATGGAGTAACGCGACGAGCGGTAATTATTCCGTGGGCGTAACGGACGCTCGACAAACGGCGAGAAGACGTTGAAGCCTCCGAGCGTCCGTTCGGACAACTCCTCCGCGTCTCGTGCTACTTTTTTTCATCCATCGGAGTGTTTCATTCCGTACGATTAAATATTTCAACGAAAATACCTCGTGGCTTAGTATTCGTCGAAATACCTCTAAAGATTCGGCTGTTTTTTATTGTCTCGTTGCCTCGAAATGCGGATAAACAATGTGTAAACAATAATAATGTTGGACAGATACCTGAGGATGGTTTCGTGACGATACGATTAACGCCGGACGAACAAGGCCGCTTTGGATTCAACGTGAAAGGGGGACAGGACCTTGTTATGCCCATCTTGGTTTCTCGCGTAGCTCCAAACACACCAGCCGATCGTTGCTATCCCAAGTTAAACGAAGGCGATCAGGTGAGAACAAAACACCTCTATTTTTTCTTCCTTCTCATCAAATCATTTTTGACCTAAAGATTAACAGAGTTTTTAACTTCTTTCTTCATCGTTCCTCGAGCATTATTTTTCCTCACTTTCTCCCACGCGACAACCTCAGCTTTTGGTCAATGGGAGAAAGTCTATGAAAGACAAATTGAACTCTTGTTACTGTTCCCGTTATACCTTTAAATGATTGACGTCCGTGAAGTCTCGATGACGTTATTTTCAACCGGAATACCCAAGTGATTTCTTTCTATCACTATTTTTTTCGCAACGAGTCTCGTTTTCCCAATATTTTGATTGGAATCGACGTCAATGGGATGCGTCACGAGCACGTCGTCGATCTGATAAGACAATCGCGGGACACGGGAGACGGTGAGCTCACACTGACCGTCAGACCTAACGCACTGGCTGGCACCGACGAAACCTCCGAAGAGGAGCCACCCTACAGGTATTTCAAACAACCAATTAAATCACATCAGAACCTCTCGGAATGTTTTATAATAAAAATATTAATGCAGGTACGTCCCGGACGCACCTCACGCGGCGGTAGGCTCCGATGTTCTGGCACAATCGATGCTCCTGCTTGCCGATGGCCTCGCGAGCGGAGCTCTAATTGCACAATACGAACAACTTTATCGAAAAAATCCCGAATTAACGTCCCTGGAGTCCAAGAAATCGGAGAATCAAAATAAAAATCGTTACCGTGACATTTCACCTTGTAAGTTAGCCTTCAAACTCCACGATCCGAAAAATAGACGAAAAACCATGAAAACCGAAGAATCGAATGATAACGTTATCTTTGCTTCATTCCAGATGACGTAACGCGAGTTATTCTGATGGGTTGTTCGAACGGAGACTACATAAACGCGAATTACGTAAATATGGAGATACCAGGTTCGGGAATAATAAATCGTTACATAGCGACTCAAGGTCCCCTGTCGTCAACGGTAGCAGATTTTTGGCAGATGGTACTCGAGGCCGGCAGCACATTGGTCGTCATGCTTACGACTCTTGTTGAACGTGGTCGCACGAAATGTCATCAGTACTGGCCAGCCCTCAACGAAACCCTTACACTCCGAAATCTTACACTAACTTCGACATCCGAGAAGATCGAAGACACATTTGTTTTTCGTGAATTCATACTTCGTGACATAAACGTAAGTCTTTTCCATTTTATTCATATTCATTCTTCTCCCGAGGGTTAAAAAATGTTTTTTGCCCGAATTTCTTCGGAGTTTTCGATAGTTGGAATAATCAATTTTGGATTTTAAAGACCTGCGAGGAAAGGGACATCACGCATATGCAATATTGCGGCTGGCCGGATCATGGCGTACCAAGCGATTGGCGACAATTCACAACGTTTACGGAGCGCGTAAGGGCAGCTCGTACTGGTATAGTCGAACCCGCTGTTGTTCACTGTTCAGCGGGTATTGGTCGAACCGGAGTTCTCGTTCTCATGGAAACTGCTCTCTGTCTTATCGAGGCTAATCAACCAGTTTATCCATTGGACATTGTGAGATCGATGAGGGATCAACGAGCGATGATGATACAGAATGCTGTGAGTAATTTTCGTATTTATTCAATCTCAAAGATTCGTTTTTTTCGGTCCCTGGTCAGGGGATCGTAGGAACGTAATTTGCAACGAAAAAAATCCTCCAAAATTCCCGAACACACTTCAAAACTTGTAATTCAAGGGCACGCCATAAAAATTGCAAAAAAATTGAACAAATATTTTATTTTTTCCCATAAACTTACCAACTCCGGCTAAATGCGTGCATTGAGGAAAAATCGCTCCGGTCTCCAGCGACCCACGATCCCTTGATCGGGTTAGCTCGCCAGAAAATAAAAAAAATAAAATAAAAAAATCCGTGGTCTCGCCCCAAAGTGCTCGAGAGACTGATTTCCGGATCCGAAACGTTTGATACGCAGATCTAATCGCTCGAGATATTTCGATCAGAATGTTTAGTCACGCCAGTGAATTTCGTCACGTGATTAGAAGCGAACGAATTTTTTTAAACAACTGACTCAATTATTCTCTGAATCATTATCGTTTTTTTGTTTTTCCACAGAGTCAGTACAAGTTTGTTTGCGACGCGGTCCACAAGGCGTACACGGAAGGAATCGCAAAGCCGCTTCTCGAGTTCAGCAGGTGAGGGCATCGTATTGCCTCGATGGAATGACGGAGCATAAGGAAAAGGGAGTAGAGAGCAAAAACAAATGTACAACCACGTCGAGAATTGGCGTGATCTGAGTGAGAAAAGAGGATGATGGTTCGTAGGTTCAAATGTTCGGGGCATCGTCCGGTTTTACACCCCGCTCAATTGATTTAGTTTATGACCGAAGGTAGCAAGATATATATACATAGATATACAGTTTTAGAGACGGAACGCGTCCGTGAGATTACAGTCCCAACGTGTAGTTTTTTATATTCTCGACAATAACACGTTCGTTATTCGATTCAAATAATAATAACAATAAATATTAAAATATGTAGATAAATAGAAGACTAATTACCATGAGTATAAATATATTCCAATCTTCCAACGTGTAACGATCGAGATTTTGATGGAATTAGCGAGATCAATGATTCTCCGAATGAAAAACTTCTCCACTGATTTTCAATCGAACCGCGAACAAAAAAAGTTGAAAAATATGTTCCAAATTATCCGTGACGATTCTACATACGCGCGTTATGGTTGCCTAGGATATTCGTCGAATTATAAAAACAAAAAGTTCAACACAAACTCAAAGTTCGCTCATCTGAGACTCTTGTTGTCGCCGACGCTCAGATGACAGAGACGAATCGTCCGAATTATTTCATATGTGAATCCGAGGACCACGGGGAAGTAAAATTAAACAAAGAAAAAAACTGACGTCAAGTGCCAACGGTAGATAAGGAAACTTCTGGAGCGTAAATAACCGCGTTCGTTTGTTCAACTCTAAGTTGCAATTCTTGATCGATTGTACGATTCGAGAGTTTTAACTTATGCCTAAGAATATTTAAACAAGGCTTACGCTCATTCATCGTTTTCGAAACGTGCTTTCTCATTTCTTTGAATAATATTCATTCACACGTTCGACATACGCCCGAAGCGATACATTCAAAAGTTGTATTTTGAAATTATATTAAAAACGAACATGAACAAATATTTCTTAACCCATGAAAGTCTCCCGACTACGATAAATTAATTTGCATGAATGTCTAAAAATCAATTTTGCGCAAATTACGATTCAAATATTTCGATACATTCAATAAAAATGGAAGAAAATCGAATTTTCGAAAAGAAAATAGAGTTTACGTTCGTCTGACGTAGCCATGGAAAGTTTTACACATACAGGCATATACACGTATACACGCTTCCATTTACACTGGTAAAAAAAACGTATCTTTGTAGTTTGGCGTTACAGATTTGTGGTGTGAAATTTATTTAGCGAGTGCTGGTTGTCTATTCGGGAGTGTGTCTCGTCCGAAATTTTGTATATATTTGAATTCTTATATTAATGAACATAAGTGAAAATCGTTAATCGATTCTCATTGAAAAAGAAAACCATAATTAAAAGAACAAAAAAAAAAGCAACGGTGGAACCAGCCGATTTGAAACGTAACGCTATAGAAATTCGAAAGCAGCTGACTAAATTCTGGCAGTTTATAAACACGGTGTATATTTTTCTACCATTATTTATAAGCCCGAAAAACCTCTTATTTATGTGACCCTTCCAGACAGGAGTAGTGCGAATACGGAAAAATCAATGAAAGGAAAGCAATTGTAAATAATAATTAATAACAATATGATTAATGATAATTACAATACTATTGATAATGCGCGGCTTATGAAACATCAAAGAATCATGAAGCATTCTTTCTTGTTATTTCGCCGTCTTCCGAATATCCATCCAAACGATTGAGTGAAGAAATCAACGTTTCTTAGGGAACGAACAAAAAAACAGTCACGTATTACGTTAGCGAGAACCATTACGATAATTTAACAAAGACGAGATAATGTCGATTGCCATAATAGTTGAGACGAGTCGTGATTGGTGATAGAGATTATACAGGAAGAAACAACTAAAAGATGGAGTGCAAGAGTCCGGTAGCTGTATCTAGTCTCGTTATTGATTTGTACTTTTCAACTGTCCAATAAATGAAACAATGATTTTATATAAAACATATATCTATATGTATATACACAAAACCGAAAAACGTAAGTATTTCATTTGTCAATCAACCGCGAATCCCCAATGTGAATTCCTCACCGATAATTCGATGTTCCTGGGCTTCGGAGAAATTGGAAATTTCGTCAAACTCTTGAATTATTTTAATCTTTTTTTTTTACGTTCCTGAACTCGATCTTCCTCTCAATTCAACACTTTTATTACCTATCAATGTATGCTGCAAGACATCTACGGCAATATTATTAATACCGTAGTAAAGATGTTTTCAGAGTCACGAGAGGTTTCCCTCTCCATAACGAAATACTCACGTTCTCGAGGTAGGATCGCGCGAGAGTAACAGGACGACACGAGCCACAACAGAGCGAGAGATGGAACTTTATTTTCCACCACCTATCCAGACCAACGTCTTCTTTTTCTTCACGATATACATATGTACTTTTACTTGCATATCCAGAGCTCCACGAGGGTATAAAAGCTTTCGCTCGATCGCCCACTCTTCTAGTCTCGTGTCGCATCCGTTTTGATCAACTCTACACGCATCACAAACATATTCAATGTAAGTTCATTCTCTGTTTATTGAATTAGTGATACCATCTCCGCTTCGATTCGAAAATTAGATTTTAAACCTGATGCCAATTAACAAAGGTCCAACAAACCAAAATTTTTCTCCAAACTCATTCATTTTATGATAAAGGGTGAGACGTGCTTTATTTTCTCATTTGCCTATGCAGACTTGGACGGAAAGGAAACGAGATTTTTTTTCCGAGATTTTCGAAAAAAATTTATTCGCATTCAATTGTGGCAATGAAAAAAATGCTCGCGCATGATTTTTGATAATTTCATTCAATCGTGAGAAAAAACGTTGACATTGCTAAAAATTCTGACGTCGGAAAAAAAAGACGAAAGAACATTCCTAATTATGTAATAATAAATGACAATACCCGGAAAGTGTCTTGGCATTAGTAACAAGCGAGAAAAGTAATGGGAAACGGTGCAAAACATTGATACGAAAATTGAATTGCAATTGAGAACTCTTTTCGGACGGGGATCCAAAATTGAGTCCACGAAATCCCGCAGAGTCGAAAGTAAAAGTCCAATACGAGAGTGAATCGCCCGAGGGTCTAGAGTGGCGCAATATAGAGAAAGACAGAAAAATCGGGTCGAGATACTTCGGTGAAACGGAGGATGAACGCGGTTCGATTAAAAAGTGCAAAAAACTGGAGCAAACAATTCCGCAAAAGGCAATTCCTTCATAGCGGAATTGATTAACAATCTTTTTTCTTCAATTGAAATTGCAGATGAGATTGTCGATATTACTCGTGGGATTAGCTATGCTGGTCTCGATGGTTTGGTCTTTACCTCAGAAGGCTGGACAAGAGTATACCAACGAGGCGATAAGACAAGCACAAAATACGTTCCTGATACCGAAGGACGCGCAGATTCAGAAAGTTCAAGAAGGCATCGAATTGGCAGCGTACGAGTCGATCCCCGGAGACGAAAGGATCAACCTTTTCGAGATTTTGGGTGACCAAGTACCACCCGAAGTAGTGAGCAATCTCCAGGGCCAAATCGACCAGATTGGACGCAATTAAAGGGAAGTTCGATCTCGGAGGAAAGTAGCGTGAAAAACGCTGTGGAAAAAGGCGAAATAACAAAATATTTCTGTCTCAAAAAATTTTGTACAGCGAATGGAAATGATCGGTGTTTAGACTGTAGAATTTATACAAAATACAATATTTTTTTTACCATATCCGACCGTCTATTTTCCTTGTTTCTCCGTAACAACATTACGCCAAAAGTGCTGAGGAAAACGTGCAAACCTCCATGTTCAAGAGCACTTGGACGAGCGAGCCAGCGTTTTTTATCGATACAATTCCTTTAGTTGTATTTCCGTGTATTCAATAATAGAATTACGCTTATGGTTAGCCACAGGGAAACAAGCAATCGTTGTGTTTGCTCCAGGAATCCTTTCCCCGTCGAGTTTTTACTCGAATTTCAAATTGTCCACCACTTTCACCGCGTGTGATCGAGCATGAGCTCGTTCTCAAGTAGAGACGCGAGAAAGAAGAGTCCCGATTGGAAAAGGACACAAAAAGCACGACCGTTGTGTAGCTTCATCGTCAAAACAAATTACGTATGCCCAACGACGACGACGACGATGACACGAGACCTGGAACCTGGAGAAAGTTGCGGCGGCATCGCTCTTCACAACGTTTGTACATCGTTTTTAAATACGTTGTCTGTATATTGATATATGTATGCTCGTGCGTATGGTCACGGCGGCAAGATACTCTCGGGTACTTTCACTTCCCACAATTTTCAAGTTATCCCTTCATTGAGCAACGCGTAGGATCCCATACACGTTTCATTCGGTCTCAATGTCTCGTGCGGCTAAATGAGATCATGGAAAAATGGCGCGGAAGATGCAAATGACGTGGTGATTTGTTTTGAGTCAAAATTCCTTTTTTTCCGACGATTTCGTGAAAATTTATCGATTTATTTTTTCTTGGTGATACTTCCCGAAACTAATTTCAGTATTCGATTTCGTGTGAATTCGAATAATTGGCCACTCAATATTACGAGAGACTCACTCTTGCCGAATTATTTAAATCAACTGTCTGGTAGAAAAATTTTACGGTTTTACGTTGGACAATATTTCACGAAAGAAAAATGATTGCATTTCCGTAACTCACGAGCCATTTTTCCGCGATCTGGAGAGACACGAAAGAGGAGAATGAATAATAAGAGAAAGCCATAAAGATTATGAAAGAAAAGAACAATTTTAGTTGCTTATGAACTCTGCGTACATTAAGGGTAATATAAAAACCACGGGACGTCGATAATAGAGATTTGTACAATAATGATAAATAACTTAGGAATTACTTGTGATTCATTTTTCTGTGGGTTTCATTGTGTCTTTTTTTCTGAATCGATCATCCGTCACAAACGCACAGTGTCTTCGCGCTACGATCTTGATTGCCACTTTTCACGGCTGATTATCCGAGAAGAGGAAAAATTGAATTGCTGGAATTGAAACTGCAAGACAAACAAAATACGATAATCCTCGGAATGGTGTGCAAAGTTTCTGGTTAAACACGAATGGAAATTTCTCACGAGATTGATCAAATTGTACGCGGTTTTGTTGTATTGATTATAAAATTGTTAATCACCGACAATTTCAAGAATAATTGTTCAAGATTTCTTTTTTCTTTCCTCCTTGACGAACAATTATCGTCATAGCCGGATCGCGAAACACAAGCACGAGCGCGGTAACACTTTGTGAAGAAGTACGTAATTTTTTTTTTATTCCTTTCCATCTCAGTAAGTATTGATGCTCCGTTATTTGTTCACTCTCTGGGTGCATTCTCGAATTTCACTGCCTCGTTTACGTTCCGCCGTTATCGAATGTTTGCCAGTAACGCGCTTATTTCCTGTAACACATTCAACGAAACTCATCAGCTCAAATTCTCCAGGAACGGGAAGGAAACAGAGAAATTATACTCGAAAATTTGTTCCGATGAAAATGATGCTTACTTGGACCTCTTGGAGCTTCGATCGTTGCGATCGGAGCTGCGCGAATCGTCGCGCGAACGTTTTTTACTGCTAGATGAATGAGAAGATCTGTGCTTATCGTGTTTGTCGGATTTCTTCGGACTGCGAAAGTAAAATAATGCAATAAATTATTATAGTTTATTCAACGGAGCATTAGAAATTAACCTTTTTGTGTTTTTTCGATAATGAGTTACGAGACTCCCTATCTTTATCGAATTTTATCGAAATTCGTGTAATTTCGATATTTTTTCGGGCTCGCAAAAAGGCTAATTTGATTTTCAATCAATCCAAAATTAACACAATGGAGAAAGAAGAAAAATGAAAATTTTGTTTCATCGTTCAATTCAACAATCAAGTCATAATTGTTAAATTGTTTTTTTTCGTCCAATAAAGATCAACGAGTATATGCGAGGCATACTCGTGATTGGGGGAAGAAAGGGTTTGGGTGTTACGCTTTAATCACCTGTGTTTGGACGATTTGGAAGGAGACACTTTCTTGTGTGAACCCCCGCTCCGCGATCGGTCCGATCTTTGTTTCGATTAGAAAAAATAAGTCATTCGATGTTTATATGTCGAGTATATACTCATCGACGCATCATTTCTTCATAAAATATCGTCGCGATTTGGTCAATTAATTACCAATTCGCAATAGATTTTCATTAGTTGTACTAATTGTATTTTTAGGTATGGAGATCAAAAGTTTTTCTCACCTGTGTTTGTCCGAGGATCTTCGGTCCTTGTGGCTGGACGAACTCCTACTTTTTGAACTCGAAGAACTCTTGTGGCTGTGTCTATAAGCGAAGTTTTTGATTTTTTACCAATTCATATGACAATGTGATTCGCGCGTGGGCATTTTATTCATTCGCGGAAATAGAAAGCAGACGAAAATTTTTGTAACATCGAGTCTCACCGATTTTTCGAAGGCGATGGTTCGTCGTGCCTGCTCGATTTCTTTTTCTTGGTAGCATTGAAATCTTCGCGGTAATTAGTAATTTCTTTGTCTTCTTCAGCGGCCTCGCGCTCAAGATCCGACCAGTCTTTGCCCGATTCTTCGGAGCTGCCGAGTTCTTCTATAAAACAAACGAAACAAAAAAAAAATAGAATATGAGAAAATGGGCCACCGGGAGGGTCCATTTACGAAAGAGTTGACGCACCTTCGCTGTCGGATTCCTCCGAAGCTTCGGAATATTCCGAGTCATCGTCCGACTCTTCTTCAGAGTCCATGTCCGAGGGCTAAAAATTGAAATACAAAATGAATCGTGAATTTTTCCGGTTATTTGAATTCCGGTGATCAAAAAAATATCAAAGCTCGAACCTCGTAAGCATCATCTTCCTCCTCTTCATCGTCATCGACTTCCTCGTTCTCGGCGTCGCTCTCAGGGTCGAGGAAAGTCCAACCGCCGCTATCGAAGAAACCTTCCGGATCGTCCGTAATGGTTTTCATAATTTTGGTCCAATTCAACGACTGTACACCCTCGGAGTAACGAATGTCACAAGAGCTGTCGATCGAAAACACATTGAATGAAGAATAATAAACAAAAATATAATTTTTATCGAGAACGAGGAGAAAATTCGGGGTTTTCTGATTAAAATCGAAATATCGCAAATGCGATTGCCAAGGGCAACTCACTTCAACCATTCCTTGACATGATCCAGCATGTTCATCGGTATAGCATTCACCATAGCAACTTTTCTGTGATAATCCTTGAACACGAATATCATATCGAAATTCTTGAGGTGGAATTGTACTCTCTCAAAGTGTACGAGTTCGACGTCTTCCAGGGTGATGACGAATGGAGGCTAAACACAAATAATCATGAACGTCACAAAATCCGAATCATTTACTCGCTACTAATTGAGGAGACGAAGAAAATCACTTACCCATTCGGCGAGGTTGACGAGACAGCCACTGGTTGGTTGAAGAAGAACGGTACTTCTGTAGGGTGCGCCAGGGAAGCCAAGTTCCCTGAAAGGCGTATCGAATTCGATTTCCTGTTTGGTCATGCCCTCGACTTTCTCGCAGAAACTTTTGAAAGCGGTTTTCAATTTGTGCCTCAATTCACGCTCAGATTGTTCCGCAGCTAAGTCGTCGCGATCGTGCATATGTTGGTGTTTTCCAAGATCCGTCGTAATCTCTCCGACTTCGGTATAAAATTGTACGTCGACGTGTTTCTTCTTGCCGAACATTATCGCGTGCTAATTGCGGAAAACGAATGTTAATATTTTCGCCGAGAATCGCCACGAGGAAGCAAAATGATTGTTGATAATGAAAAAAACGTTCGTACCTTGAGATGGAAGTGGAGAAGGATGATCATTTCTCCATCACCGGGTTGGAAGAAAGCGTTCTTAATATTATTGTACAAAATATCAACTTTGTCGCCTCGAACGGATGTGTAACGAAAACCATTAGTATGAGCTTCGAGACCGCCGGTCATTCTTTTCGTCACGATGTTTGGTCTGATGTAGAGATCCTTGAGTTTCGGGTTGCCCTTGTTCTGCGACAAGATAAGAGTATCCTGTTTCACGAGATCTTCTTTTTCGCGCTCCTCGGCTTCGCGATTCTTGAATTTTTTCTGAACTTCCTTTATAAGCCTAAACGCCGTGTTCAAGTTCGAGGACGGGGCTGATATTTCACCCGGTTCTTTGGTATTTGTACTGCGGTAAGTTCTGGAAAAATAAAAACAAAAAAAAAAAAACATTTATTGCCGATCATTTTTGGGAGATTTTGCGATTTTTGTACGAAGAATCGAAACCAACACTTCTTTGACGAAAGTTGCATCGGGCTGCGGATATACACCGCCCTCGCCACGGCCCATCGTCGCGCCGGGATGGAAGAAATTAATTCTGAGGTAGGTGTAATCGCCTTCAACCGATTGCGATATATTCTTGATGGTCGATATGTGAAACGGTACGGGGATACCGAATATCGGCAAAATTACCGTCTCGTATTTTTTGTCTGAAAATAAAAACCCATTAAAATTGAAAGTTCTCAAGAACGAAGAAAAAACCGCGTGAAGATAAATTAGGCGAGCGTAACTTACCGACGTAAAGTTTCAATTCCTTGACTTCAGCTTCTCGGGGCATGTGACCGAGACTTTTGTAGGAGACCGTAGACTTGCGAACCTTTTCTTCCTCCTTGCCGCCCGATTGTTGGGCCAAGCGTGCTTTCGCGATCTCGTTCAGCTGCTGGGCCAATTCCTTCTGATGTTGTTTTCTTTTCTCTTCGGAACTGTGCTCCGTACGTAATTTTGATTCAATAACCGCCGATCGTTTTCCACGACCCAGGATTTCGGGCTTCGAATCGTTCTCCTTGCCGCTGCCTTCGTCCTCTTCCTCCTCTTCGTCGTCTTTCAAATATATACCGACGTTCTTGATCTTTTTCTTCGATGGCGTGAGGTTCGTCGCTGGTTGGTCCTTAAAAAAAAAGAAAAAAAATTTGGTTCGTCAACGCTTCGACTCAAATTCACGAATACGCGACTTGCTCGTCAAATCCGAAACAAACTTTACCTCGTTAACCATAACGGTATCGCCGATGAAAAGAGCGTAAGTTTTTCCTTCTCTGTCGGTTGCTTCAGGGTTCGTGAGATTGGCGAGGCCAACATTGATATTGAAAACCATTCCTTTCTTAAGAACAGCATGGGTTTTAGGGCCAACGAGCAACGAGCTTTCCCGAAATTCGATGCCCATGGCGAAACCAAAGTTTTTCGTCAAATGATCGATCATCGAAGGTTTCTCAGTCTTTACGTATTTTACTCCGGCCTCATAAACGGCGCTGATCTTTGTTCCAGCTGTGAGTTTCTTCAATATTTCTTCTTCGATGTTCAAAAGAAAGTTGTAGTTTTCCTGAGAACAAAAAAAAAATCAAAACTGTTGAGCGCTGAATCTTTTGGAAGTTGAAATTCTCGTGGAAGTTGGAATTTTGGGAAATACCTCTATCGCCTTTGTCGGATTCACCAGCAACGTTCTGACGATGTTGGAACAATACGATTTGTAACGAGCTCCCAGGGAACACACGATCACACCGAAATGCAAGATATTCTTGTCGCTGACGACGCTGAATTTCAGAGTGTAATTTCCACCACTCTGAATAATCGCTGGATAACACATGTCGACCTGAGTCACGTCGACCCCCGTTACGTATTTTTTGTTCGATATCGCTTGGTCCACGCCCTCCGCTAATTTCGAATGTTTTACTTTCTGAAAAAAAAATGAAGCACCACGGAAATTAGCATTCGCACCGAATAAATATACAACTTTTACTGAATCAATGAAATTTGGGAATATTTTTCAACGTACTCTGTCGGAATCGATGATTTCCATTATCTGATCTTTCAAATACTTTGTGAAAACGTCTGAGGTAACGAGGCAAGCTTTCTTAACGGTGATAATCTCACTGTCCTCCTTGGGGCTCATTATATAAGCAGCTGCGGCGCTAACATCGACCTGAGACAAATAAAAAGGAGATAGTCTCGTTCAGTCACAGTTTTCGTATAAAGAATAAAAGATTCTGTATCCCAGGAAATAAATTACCGTTTCGAACGATTCTTTTCGCAGCACAGCCCGCCAGGCATCCATGAAAGCTCCTGGATAATTCTCTTTCGAAAAAACACCCAAGGTTTTGCCTTTCTTACTGCCTTTTATCGCTTCGATGAGTTTAGCAAAATTTGCTTTATCTTCGTCGCTCTGTAAGGCAAACAAAATCACTGTCACATAATTGGAGTTATGGGATGAAACGCCGCCGAATTGATGAGAAAAATTCATACCCTGTCACGGACAAACAGTTTGACTGTCGGCACACCATCATATTTTTCTTCCGCCTTCTGGTTTTCCACTTTTCTCAGGAACTCTATTTTCTTCTTACTGGCTAGGAAAATAATTGACGACTCGGCAAGAATCATTATGGTGTCCGCTAACTCGTAGCTCAGTAGCCAGGTCTAATAAAATGTGATAAAAAAAAACATTTGTACAGATAACAAACACAGTTATGGATTTCTTGATGTTTCTTTTTCTTGACAGCGTCTGTCTCCGGAATAGAGTGAAATGAAAGAAAAAAATACCTGAAGAGTGGTAGATTTGCTGTAAATGACTTCATCGTCAGCACCAACAGCCGCGATGAGACAATCCATTTTGCTAAAACTATCGTCTGTGCCAACTTCACCATCCTGAAAGAAAAAAACCGAGAAAATGGCGACATGAATATAAATGAAGAACTGTCGAGTTTTTCGGGGCGAGAAAACTGAGAAAAAGGACAAGAACAGACACTTTGATGTTGGGAATAACAGTGTACTGTAGATGAAGCAAATTTTCGCGATGGAAATTTGAATTTGCGGTGAAAAGTGAAACATTGTGAAAAATAATTGGAATGGTTTTTTAGAGCACCAGACTTACCTTCCACGCGGCGTAAATGCGTTTCATACGACGAAAAAACGTCTCTTTGTCGAGCGAAGCGTTTGCCATTGTGAGACGCGCGCTGTAATATAGGTTAACCACAGTATCTGTAGGAGGCGGTTGATCGGTGCGTCTCTCTCGCTCCCTCTGACTTTCGCTCTCCGGCACGCCGATTTTAACGGAAATAAAACGCGTTTCAACGGCGAAACAGCCGCGAGCGTCTCAAGCAAAAAATCCCAAGCACGCCGAATTACAAGAATTGAAAAAGGGGCGTAAAAAAAAGGACCTTTTATTATTCACGATATATGGGAATGGTAAAATGTTAGTTAACGAACGTAGGGCTCTTGTTTAGAATCGCACATTTCATATGTTCTTCGCGGTTTTCACAGAACAAAATTTTTTGCAACCACGACACCGCGAAGCGCGATGCTCTCTTCAATCCGGCTCGCCCCCTCTCACTCCTCACAATTTTTGCCTGCTTGTGCACGCTGCTTCAGCCTCAGGAGCGCGTAAGAGATAAAAAAAAGACCGCCACCACTGCATACACTCGCGGCGACTGTGGTTGTAACTGTGAGAAGAGATGGCGGGATTTTTATTTATGAACGCGAAATACTTAATATACGTAGATCGACACAACCCAGTTTTGAAAATGCACAGCCATCGCTGCAGCGCTGGTATCGCACATGTACCGCAAAAAAAGACACGCAATCAGCAGTTTTATCAGTTGATGGTAAGAAAATTCGCATTTGAATGATTATTATTTTACTAGTCATTCTGGAAATTGTTGAACTTTCCAAAAATGAGTAAAATCTTTTGTTATAGGCGTTTGGCCCATTCGAATCGACCTGCTTAGGTTTTAGTAGTTCTGTATGCATTTTCATGTGCAACAAAACGAAGTCGACTCATCAAACCAAAAGTGGAGAGGGAAAAAATTATGGTAAACATAAAAAAATCCAATAATTTAAATACTTGCATGAAAATACTTTATTGAGCGCGCAAAGTGAGGTCTATGCACGGCGGTGTTGGAACATTGATAAGATTTATTGCTCCAATGTCCGTTTTTTTGGTGAAAGAATTTTGAGCGGTTATCACTTTTCGATCGTCTTTCGATTCTGGCGTTTTGATAAATTTGCAACAGAGAATATACCAAATGCCCTGGACCGCGCTGTTGATCAGTCCTGTATGGAGGGAAATCGAATTCACAGCGTTTCATCAACGTCCTCAAAGTCAACAACTTTGGTCAGTAAATCTACCGAGGAGTGCATGAAAGTTGCTTACCGCTGGTAACAAAAACACCGCCGACCACCGCGCACAATTTCACCAGGAATTGGGCCAACGAATCTCGTTGCTGGATGACTTTGACCTTCAAAGCACTGGTGTCGTATTTGAAAAATATTCCAGGGATACCGTGGGACCCTTTATTTTGATTGATAGGTCTCTGATGATCCTTTACACTGTATTGGTAAGACTTGGACGTGTGTAATAGCGTATATATATCTGTCGGAACGATTTCAACGAAATACTGGTACAGCATCATGCCTACAGAAAAAACAAAACGTTCATCGTTACACGTCAACTAATTTCGCTTGAAAATGGAGCTGCTAGCGCAAAAACTCTCACTTTCGTTTGCAACTTTTTCATCACCGTCGAGAGGATGTATAATTCCAGGACTCGCTTCACCGAAAGAGAATCTATTGATTCTATGAGTAAAATTGTAATCCTGATACGACATGAATGCCGAAATGTGCACATGTCCGGTTGGAAGAGACAGCGACTTTCCGGCCGTTATGTGGAAGTTCCCAGCAACTTTATTCACATGCAGACTGCCGTGGAAACGACACGCATCTGGAGGATAGACCGGCTGCTCATTTCTAGAAAAAGAATCCATTAGTTTTGTTGTTCGATGTGGTTTGCGTAAGAATTGAAAAAAATATAAAACCTTTCTGGCATATCACCAAAGAACGTGACTTGCTGCGATTTCCATAGCAATTCATGAACCGCATGGTATTCTTCTCTGAGATAAGAATTCATGTGCTTGAGGGCGTCGAAATGCGATCTCTGGTGAACGGACAACTCCCACCAGGTGTCTTCTGCGGCAAGAGGTTCAAAATCTCTGAGATTTTGATTGGTGGCGTCCAATATATCGGCACCGAGACGCCCACAGGGCATAGCAACAGTAATGTCGATATTAAGTTTTAATTTGGCATCGATTTCTGTATCCGGCTCGTATTTGAACTCGAGCCTGCTGTCCAGAAAGTATCTCGTCTCGGAATGTACCAAATAAACGATGAGGAAGAAAGTAACGAGGGAAACTGGACAAAAAATGAATTTGTCCGTCTAAATACGCGTAAATGACGGAATTTGTTGATGGGGATTTTCCACGGTACTCACATGTTCCTCCGACTGCCGATTTATCCGTACAAGTATCGGGAACTTTTGGAAAAGCGTCAAGCTCTT
This sequence comes from Campopleginae sp. 14b, assembly GCA_030522525.1. NCBI lineage: Eukaryota > Metazoa > Arthropoda > Insecta > Hymenoptera > Ichneumonidae > Campopleginae sp. 14b. The sequence goes on from JAPYYS010000259.1 coordinate 385,693, forward strand.
TCACATTTTTCAAATTAACGTTTCTACGCCGGAGCATCTTAGTTACCTGATTTTATACTAATAACTCGTTAAATACCACTTAACCATACGAACTCGGAACAAAATATACATCAATCAATCTTCGGGTTTAACTTTTTGACACTTCTAAGCTATTATTACTATCAGTTTTCATCATACACTACTCTATTCGAGTTTTATTATAAACATCCTGACGTCGTGCCTTTGCACGAAATGTTGCTGACGAGGCATGTCATTATTTACTTGCCTCCAAACTCGCTCGCCAAAACCGGCGGTGTATGGAGTATGGAGGTGCCGCGGGCCTCGGGCGTACAGACCACCGACCGAATGGTTTTTTCTTGCATGGTGGCTCGCTAGGGTTGGCGCTTTTCGAGGTGATGGAGGTACTGAACTTGGGAACATTTTCAAATGTTACTAAACCGTACTCGGTCGAGGTTGCAGACCTGTTATGCTTTCGTTTCTTTCGACGGAGGATTATTATTAACTTTGCAAAAACTTTAGAATCGTTTTGATTTCATAATGAACGAATTAATCTTTTTATTTCATTTTCAATTCATCAAATCTTTATGACCATAAAAAGTATGCGAGATTTGACTGTATTCTGTTTATAGAGGACGCTCTGAAATTCTGTACCACTTACATGTCGCTATTTCATTATATTAGGGGCAAAAATTTCAATCGGCTAAAGATTCCCCCGTAGGAATCTTATCACGATTCATAATAATAATTATTAAATTTGGAATATCGTTCAAGTGTCATAAAAAAGCATTTTTCGGGTGGTGAAAAAATTGTCGGTTCATTCACGGTCAGCGAACTGTCATCTGACGTCATTGTCATTCATTCCGAGGTGAAAGGAACGTCAACCGACGTCAAGATTTATTGAAGCATCCCGTACGTGTGTTACTAATAGAAAATCCTCTTTTTCGGAAAAAGTCTGAATAATTCTATAAAAACGTGCAACTCAATCTAATAGTTTTGTGAAACTAACCGTAGGTGTGACAACATTTGGATAAACTATTTTCATTCACCATGGAGGATATGCAGGAAGAGGTTAGAAATTCTGACACTTAACTTTCTTCCACCTTTCCTATGAAATAGATCGAAGTCCTTTATAAATTATAAATTTCCAATAATTCCTCTATTTTTAGACACAATTTGTCGTCGACGATGTCAGCAAAATTATAAAAGAGGCCATTGAAGTTTCCATTGGTGGCGATGCGTATCAACACAACAAAGTCAATCAATGGACATCGCACGTCGTCGAAGGGTGTTTAGGGAATTTGACCAAATTACAAAAACCCTATAAATACATAGGTAATGACAAAAATTCAATAAATTCAACAGAAGCATGTCTCTATGACTCATCATTCTGCCTCACCAGCAACGAGGCCTTATTATATTGATAAAAATGTTTAATCACCGAAAACTTTTGTATTTTTCAGTAACGTGTACGATAATGCAAAAAAATGGTGCTGGCTTGCACACAGCGAGTTCATGTTTTTGGGACAACGCGACAGACGGAAGTTGCACCGTACGTTGGGAAAACAAAACAATGTATTGTATCGTATCTGTTTTTGGTCTTGCGATTTGATTTCTTTGCGCTGCGCTTATCTAGTCCATGGTCAATCAAATTTATTACTCGTTCTTAGAGCGCTCAATGGTGCAAAGAAAGAAAAAAGCAAAAAAAAGATCAAGTGGAACAATTTGTGCAACAAAACAAAAGACACGGTAATTGCAAATGCGACTTTGAGCAGCTGCTTTGTGTAACTGTATTTCCATATATTTTTATATTTAATGCGTGTGTGTTTTTTTTCTATTAAATTCAAGATATAATCTAATAGAGCACAATTAAGCAATGCAATCTTTTTTCCCAAAATCCAATGGACTGTATAGAAACTCTTCGCGTTTTTTTACTCAAAAAAAAAGGTTCAACCATTTTATAATTCAAACATCGTGCAGGAATTTAGAAAGAATTACGAAAATTCCAAAACGAAGCGTGGGAAAAAGCCAAATAAACTCTATTCAGCTCTCACCGACGGTCGATTGATTAACAATTGCGTTGCTAATAGGAATGTTTATTTAATACGAGGATTTATCATTACAATGTCCATTAAAGCTTAATTATGGAAGAGGGCACATTTTCTTCCATAAATATTACGTTGAAACATTAATGCCTTAACGAACATGGATAAAGTATAAGCAGAAAATGATTACGATGAGAAATCAAAGTACAGCTTATGGTTGGTACTGTCATTGTAAGCTCAGACCTTGTATCCTTCAAAACAATATATTTTAGGAACATGAATCAAATCTTTTCTCCCCTCAAACTACGAATTATGATTCTCGTTTTGTTTTTCCAATGTCATATCACATGTATTCATTTTAATTATTAAACGAGAAATCGACGAAGCTGCTCTGGTAATTAATACTGTGCCTCGAAATGAGAGTTTTAACGGTAAACGATTATGGTCGTAGTATAAAAATATTCAACCAGTCGGAAATATGCAATTCAAACTCTTTCTTTTTTTTTTTTTTCAAGCCACTACGTTGTCGTCCCCTGTATCGGAGTTGCATGAAATTTTGCATTCAGCTTCGCTTTTTTCGTAGTCAATGATTTAAAATGAAAATGGGAATAAATAAATGAGGAATTTTTGATTGGTCGCCAATGCCGTGGCGCTCTACAGATAATCTTGCGCACCTGACAGCTCAGAGAGCCCTAGAAAGTTTTCATCGTCCGTTGTTACGTCACCGTCCAACAAAACCATGTTGACGTTTAAACTATCCCCAAATTCGTCGTCTATGTAAATGTCCTCTACAGTATTATCCGGTGCGCCCTGGAAAAAGGACAAAAAATTATGAAATTCTATTCGGGAGGAGAAAAAATTATTTTTTCTATGAAAATATGAATAATTATCGGCTCACTGCTTTCTTGATCGGTAATTTTCCAAGTGACATGTTACTCAGATTTCTCAATTGTCCAAACGCCGCTGGCAGTGACCTCCTCCTGGGCAAGTTGCTTTTAGGGTTGCAGGAGTGACATTGCTGATTTTTGTCTCCGAATATCATGAGGGCAAAACTTTTCTCAACTTTTTCGCTGTCATCGTCGGTCGACGGGTCATCGATAACTTCGAAGATTTCAGATTTTTGGGAGAGTGGGGCTTCGGGCTTTGAGCAAGGGCCTGAAAGTGTGATTGTTACATCGTCCTGTTTCGAGTCAGTGGTGGAGTGATCGCTTTCGTTGAAATTTTCGGCGATTGATTCGCAAATCAGGCCAGAAAGTCTGGCAGGATCGAAGGAGCTTCTTTTCATATCTTCGCGGTTTGACTTCCTCATTTTAACTTTACTCTCTGTGTTTTGCTCATCGATAAGAGTTGCATTTTTCTCAATGTCGTAAATTTTCGGGGCATCATGTAATTTTTCATCTTTGAACTGCTTTTCGGAGGAAAAAAAAATCTTTTCTCCCTGGTCACGTTCGATACTCTGAATCTCACTGTCCGAGCTGTCGCGGTTCAACTCGTAAAGATCCTCGAACATTGACTCGTGCTGGCCGCTGGCGTTCGTATCGGAATCCTCTGGACTTTTGGACGGTGACGAGTTAAGGGTCGTTGTGGTTGACATTACGATTTCAGTGGCACGATCCAGAGACTCTCTCAACGCCTGCAACGAGTTTTTACGTTCGATCGTTTCCGGGCTCGATGGAGGCAAATCTTCTGTGATTTTCGCTGGAAGTTTATCGTTCGAATTTGGTTCAGCGTGGACGGTATAAGTTTTGTCGCTTTGCGGAGATTCGGCTTTTGGAATTGAAGGTTCAACGGATTTGGGGTCGACACGAGCAACGTAGAAAGTCGTTGGATCGATAGGATCTTTTCGCATTTTCGACATACATATCATTTTTTCTTTTCGCCAGAGCGACGATTCGAAAAAACTCTGTGAATCGGAATTGAGGATTTGTGGATGTGACACCGCGTCTCTGACGTCGAGGGGAACGTACGAATACGGAGATTTCTGACAGTTTCCCTTGTCGACTCGAGGAGACGGAGAATTGAATTGACCTTGGGATTTCTGCGGTTTAAGCTCCAAGCTCGTTTTGTGGCTCGCCGGTTTGTGCGGCTCGTAATCTTTGCTTCTCACTTGTGTCAATATCTTGGATTTTGCGTTTTCCCGTTTGACGTTGTCCTCGATTGGTGAACATTGCGAGGAATCGCTGCCCCAGAAGAAATATTTTCTTTTGTCAGCCAACGATTGTCGGAGTTTCTTAGTTTTCTCGCGTGTGTCGTTCAACGACGAAGACTCTTCGTCGGAGGAATCCAACATCCGGATCGAGTCTCGATAAATCTCTCCGTTCGGAACGATCCTTATTTCGAAGTCACCGATTGTCGTGTGTCTCTGTTGACTCGAAGCTGAGATTTTCTTGTTTGGACTCGCTTTGTTGACGTTTCGAGCGTTGACTCGCTGAATGCTGGTCGTTCTTTTCAGGACTTGTTTGAATATCCCTGCAGGAGCTGTATCATTCATTCCGAACGATAACTCCACACTTTGCGGTGCAGTTCTTTCGGTATTTTCGCTGATGTTCAGGTCCAAAGGCCGAGGAACGTTCTTCGATTTTATTAATTTTTTTTCGCTCCTACTCTTCGGCGTTGGGATCGCCGTGTATTTTTGCACGGGTGGAGAATCATCGATAATATGACGCTCAGGAATCACCTTTGATACTGACTTTGGCGGATTGTTATTATTTGTTGATGACTCGATGTAAATCGGATCTGTATTTTCGTATTGTATCTGCAATAATTTGAGAATTATTTGAAATAAAATCAATCACGAAATTACAATTTTCTTGGTATTGTTCATTACTCGTTAAATTTTACTAATAACTGCTAATTAATCTTCAAATAAACGCTAATATCAAATGAAGCGAATCATTCAATTAAAAATAAATAAAAAATTATTGAACTAATTAATTTATTTATTAGTTAAAGAATTAATTAATAATCATAAATTAATTGAATTTGCAATTCAAATTGATTGACTAATTAATTAATTTCATAGAAGATTGTATGGTAAAATTTTCATTATGCGGACCGCGAACTTTTTCCAAATTTCCTTCAATTTCAAACTCGATCAATTAATTAGTTAAGAAAATTTGGGACAAGCCCGCGATCCGTATTATGCGAATTCAATCATCAAATTTTCTACGGTCCAATTAAAACTAACGAAAAAACTTAACATTTTTGTAGAAAATAATGATTTTTAATGGTTGAGATTTTTGCCCTTCAGCGTGCGAACGTTTAAACGGTGATGTGATTGCGCGCAGTAGGAGGCCGGAAATTCAAACGAACCTCGAGAGTCTGCAAAAAGCGTCGCATTCTGCTCATGTCTAAGGTTCTCTTGGAAACCTCCAACTGTAGTCCAGCGTCCAGAAGTTTGTTCAGTAATGGTGGGAAATTGTAAAGATCCGTAACGACTCCTCGTTCCCACTGTACGTATTGTGCCTCTACCTCAGACTTGCTCAGACCATTCCACGGGATATTCACTGCGTTATTAGTTATAGCACAAAGTTACACTCCGACATCGCATTTTACTTTTGCTCCCTCATGAGAGAAACTCGCTTATTCCTACTCGATTTTCTGACAAAAAAAATATTCTTCGAGCTTCTAATTAGAAGACGAAACGAACGTTTCGTGTTACGAGCGCGTTACGTGTGAAAAAAAAAAAAACAAAACCAATTATTCAAATTCGCCACAAACCATACCGAAAAATCGCTTCGTTTTGGATCTTCAGAGTGTCGTAACGACTTAATTATTTTCTATTATACTCACTGGTACACATTTCCCACATGAGCAGCGCCAGTCCATACACATCGGTTGCTGTGGATGGTTCTTGTCCTCGGAAGATTTCCGGTGCCTGCCATCTGAATATTTCATATCGCAGCCGCTGCTCGAATTCCTGACTCTTTTTCGGCTGAAACGACAATCGAAAGAATTTGCTTAGAAATATAAGTCCGTTTTGACTCTTCGAGTGTTCCTGGGAGGGTCCATACTGGGTCAATCTGACCCGAGGCGTTTTTTAATTCATTATATTCCGTCAAACATGTATTTTTTTTGTGGAAACGTTTCCGTAGTAAATTTCCAATTTTTTATGACCTCGATGGGCCCGAAATTGTTTGGGTCAAAAAGACCCAATGTGTACTCGGAGGGTAAAAAAATAATTTAGATTTATTTCGAGCATGCACGACAAACATTCGTGGGAATAATTGAAATACTTTTGGGCTCTATCCAGAAAAGCAGGATCGCGGTGTTGAAATGTTCGTTTTTGTTTTTTCTTCCGTCCGTTAAGTGTGACGCGGTTGAAAAGGTCCGATCCCAGTTTCAGGGCGATTAAACTGATCGAATGTATGGACGACACCACGAGGAAGAAGCGATTTTATTCCGGACAAAGGAGACAAAAGATCGCGGGCTTGAAAAATAATTTCCGGTCATCCGGTACGACGCGTGTGCGGTCATGCAGTTGAGGTTGCAATCGGAATAGTTTCTGAATTGGCGTTCATACGAAAAGCCGGAACCGAACGTATGTTTGCCAACGTAATTTGCAGGAATCGCGGATTATTGTTGGCAATGTAAATCGGGATGACTTTCCCTCAGTCACGAATCACTTGGTGACTGCGTTCTCTGACTCAATCAATTGTACTCGAACGTCTTGACTTTCTCCAAACATCGGAAGTCACGCTTCGGCCAGGGGAGCACGCAGCTTGAATCCTGAACAGCTGATAATTTGGTACAACCTTTTCTTTGCCTTTGCAATATTTAAGAACGTAATAAAATATTTTTTAAAAAGTTTTTGGGCTCCCTTCGATCAAAAATTACTTGCTCGTTCGTATAAAATTATAAAAATCGATAAGAACATCGATCGAGCTGCAAATAAATAACAAAATAAATACCGAGGCATCGAGTTGAGTACAGAGTCTAAAGAGTTGGCAATAATAATGAGGTTTTGCCTTACACCGGGTACAGAATTGGCGAGTTCCCACCCGCCAAGTTTGACGGATCCGCACGTAGCGAGAAAAACACAGTGGGAGCTGATAGCCCCGTGTACGTAACCTCGCATATGAGCGTGCTTGAGAGCACCGGCGAGATTTCCGGCGCACTTGGCGATGCCCTGTACGGACACGCGTTCGCCCTGCTCGTGCACGAAATTATATAGCGTGCAATCGACTGGCTCGAATATCGCCACGAGACCGTGATCGTCCGTGTGAGTCGTTGCCATCAATAATAAAACGTTTGGATGCCGAATTTCCCTGAAATCCAAAACAATATCAAACACTCATTAACCATTAATCACAATTATTATTCTTTCGCCTATTATTACGCGTTTATTGTTTATTTGCTCGGACACTCAAGTCCAAAAGTTGAAAAGCCACAAATTTTATTTTTACGTTTAAAAATATCGCTTCAAAATTTTCGGGAACTGGAAAAGTTGAAAATCTCATCGAATCGTAGATTTGAACGTATTTTGGGAAATTCATAATTTTATTTCGAAAAAAGGCGAATTTTTCGATTTTTTGAGTGAAAATTCGGAAAATTTGATTTTTTGAAAAATTAAAAAAAAATGAAACTAGAATAAATATAATTTTTTAAGAAATTATGAAATTTTGAAAAGCCATAATGATTGGAGAGAAAAAAACGAACATTAAAACCTCGAGATCGGCCTTTACGGCGTCGCGACACTCCGGATGCGTGTGTCTTCTAAGGGCGACTCTGGTGCTTTGCCACTCAGCGAACATCAATTCCATGTATCGATCTTCCGTGCCGGCGATCCATCCGATTTCGAAAATGTCCGAGGCAGGGATCTGAGGCACTCCGGGAATACCAATTTTCTCTTTCCTGTCATTTCTCTTTTTTTTTCTTTCATTTTCGTTTTTTGTTTTGATGAAAAAGTCAAGACGTTCTTTGTCTGGACTGTTTGGGTAAATAATGCATTCTGAATCGTTGGGATTTCTTCGTCGATCGATGAAAGCCTGGAGGGCATTTCTGTAAGCTTCGCTGGAATAAAAAATATGACGCACTTCGTCAATGGACGCAAGTCTATGGCGAAAAAAATATGGCAGAAAAAAAGGTCGATTTTGACGCGAAATGTTTTATATATTCGTGCTTGTCGCTATCAGTATTTTAAATGACGAAAAAATCCGACGCTCACTACCTCGACGACGACTCACTCGACGATTCGAACAATATTGACGCTGACGCGGAAACTATTCGTTTGCGTGGCGCCATATTCCGGGCGAATATGTTTTTTCTCTCGATACTAGCACTATTTTAAAACCCAAGATCGAACTATGAAGTTACATGACAAAAACTTCACACAACAATGGGAATCAGCGCCACCTGCAAATGTTTTGGCAGTGCCGCCGGGGCACGTGACACGATAGGTTGTTTACGAAGTTTGTCTCACTTTCGCGTACACTGTCGTCTCTACACGTTCTCGTGTTTATTATTTTTTGGCCCTTCTTGGGTGAACGTCGCGTCAGTAACAGTTTGTAATGTTTTACGGGTTGATAAAGTGTCGCGGAGGAATGAGCGGTTCGACGTGTCAACAAATGCGGGAATACCGACGAAACGTTCTGCAGCGAAGCGTCTCAACTGTTTTTTTGCGCGGGACCGGCCGTTTCGGCATTTGTTTATTCACTGCGGCGGCGCTAGTGCACGAGATCGCCATTGGAACGTCCGCGTCTCGCGAAGGTTTGTGATGGACGCGAAATCAACGAAAAATGTGAGATTCTTTTTTCATTTTTTTGCACGATTAGTTGAAAATTGATTTCCGATGAATTTATAGCCAACTCGTTAAGCATTTACACAAAATTTGATCAACTTCTCTGATTGCCGCGAACGGAACGTTTGACCTTCATACTCGATACGCGAAAGACGAAAAAAATAGAGAATCGCTCGAACTCACTTATTTAACCCGTTGATTTTGGGCGTCAAGCCTCGACGATCTCGATCTCGCTGAACAATATCCCTGCAAAAAATGAACAAGAGAATAATACAACAATAGAGCAAAGTGAGGAATTTCCTCATTATTCGATGCCGGTACACATAAAAAAAATGGCATATAAAATAAAGCGCCCACCAACATCGCGGCTTCGAATCTGATTCTGGGCGAGTTCATGGCTCAGGTCACACGGAAGTGACCATTTTAAATGCTGTTTTCTGTATACAAAAGCGAAATAAAAAAAAGGAGCAATTCTATGCGTGTAGACTTCCGGTGTGACGTAACATCCGATGTACTATCCATGTCCGCCGCGTGTGGCGCGACTGCGCAGTGCGCGAATAATTTTCGCCAACGAGAATCCTTCGGAGGTACGCGAGAGCGTACATTTTTAACGTGCGTGTCGAGATTCTCGAGAACAAGGTCAGTTTGAAAAAAATCGGATCATGAGAGTCAAGATTCGTGTACAGCAATCTCCGTCTGCTGATCTTCCCGTCGTGTCGACGTAATAAATCGTAATTAGGCTGTTTAGAAAGCGTGCAACGAGGAGTTACTCGTTGTCATAAGTCCCATTGTCTAAGATTGCTATGACTTTGCCGCCATCTTTACCGCATTATGTATGTTTTGTGCTTTCCCCTCCGAAAGCCTTCTCCACCTTTCGATGTTTTTTTCTCGTTACCATTTTACGGTAAATCATTGTCAAGCCTCAAATTTACGCTCGACGATGTTGTAATTTGTTTAATCGTCATGACAAGTGTCGAAACGGTTTTAATTCTAATTACAGTGTTTTTCCTTGAAGACATAACCTAACAATCATCGCCCGCGTCAATTAACGAGATAACGATGCGAGTGAAAGATCGAGATGAACTTTGCACGTCGAATTAAACGTCCGATGATTAATTACCGCTCGGGAAGCTTGATTAAGGGCTTAAGCTCGATAAAAAATCGAAACTACTGCCAATGCGTGTGAAATTTTCGTGTTTTCAGCCAAAAAAGTGATCCATCGTGAATTTCGTGGATAATCTTCGTAAAAATCGAGGATCGCTCGTGATTGGAACCAAATCTCGACGGGGGCCGCGTTAAGGGGCCTCTCTTTGGATTATTCGAGTGTATAACCCAGCTGCTGACATTACGGTCTTCGCCGGACCATCGAGCGTGACGACGTTGCCCCAAATATTTCGAAACGTTGCTTTGCGAGATAGTTGGTGATTACGCTCGCTATAATTAGACGAGATTTCCTCTTCGGTCCTCTCTTTTGCTGCTACCAGGTGCAATTATAAACTATTCTCCGGTCAAAAGCGGTGAAACTTGTTTTTAATTAGAAAAAAAATGGTCCACTGATTTTTTTCTTCGCACTCGAAGCATAAATTCTCATTTTCGGTCCGACTGAATAGAAAATCAATGAGAATCGCTTTTTCTTTACGATTTACTCGATTTCCGGATTCGCTCGTACCATTTCCTTGCGATCTTTCGACGTAGAAATCGAACAAAACACAAATATTTCTTACTTTTACATTTTTTTTCTTCTTTCCAACAAGCTCGACGAATTTGCGGCGAAAAATATGCAATTCCGTGGCCTAGGAATCATCAATTTTCAACATCGATATCATCGTCGAAGTTCGAATGAATGAAACGTGAAATCCCGAAAAAGATTCAGGATCGATTTTTCATTTTGATTGAACTCGAAACTCCTTGGGTGTTCCTGGGATCTTTGCCTCTCGCTCTGACTATTTTTCTTTCTCTCTCTCTCTCTCTCTCTCTCTCTCTCTCTCTCTCTCTCTCTCCCCCTCTTTCTCGCGGTGGCACGGTAGTTGTTGAACTTCGTGTTCCGCCAAGGGAGGAGCCAAGTGAGAAGAGATAGTATTAATTAAGGTTGATCAGTGGCTGATTGTCGTGAGTAATTAAACGTCTCCCGCGAAGCCGAGGAGCTTTCTTTGTGGTATAGAAACCGAGCGATATGCTAAGCGAAGCGTAGAGAAGGAAACGAAGCAACAGAGAATGAGAGAGAGAGAGAGAGAGAGAGAATGAAGCTGAGAAAGAAAGAAAGAGCGTTAGGTGGAGGGGGGAGAAGGATATATCGAATGCCACGTGTTCGAGAAGCCCATCAACTCGTAAACAGTACCGTAAAGTTTCCCATAACCTCTTAATTTCTCTGAAGCGACCAAAGACAAAATATTCCCATAGCAAATTTTTTTTCGCATTTCCAAAAGCTTTTCCAAACATTTTCCCATCTCACATTAATAGCTCGACCTCCGAGCACTCGGTCCGAAAATTTCAACGAGAAATGAAAAATTAGCCTCTCGAGGGTTCGCCAGAACCGAGACAATCTCCTCGTTTCGTTCGAGCGGCCCATGCTCCTTGGCTTCAAACACTACGTACCTAAAGCCTACCTGTATTACAGTAATCGTACAAGATTAAATCGAATCACAAGACCCCTAACCGTACCACGGTTCACTTTTATTCTCACCTCAGGTAATATTCACATAGACGTACTCCTTACGCTGCCGTAGCATTTGCATAGACCGAATAAAACACACGGAGCTAACTCAATATTTTGACTCACTGTTCGTTCCTTTTACTTAATTTCTTTCCACATTAACATTTTTCGTTATTTTTCGACCAAACGAATTTCCATAATTTTTCCACATGATTGCAAAAGTTATTGAAAATTTACCAAAATAAATTTAGCGAAAAATTAAAAAAAATAAAGATTTTGTAATTTTATTTCTTGTTAAATAATAATATTATAATTATTATTATATTTTTATTATTAATATAATTATTCATATATAAATAAAATAATAATAATAAAAATATATATGATATATATAAAATATAATTATGTATATAATATATAATATAATTATATATTTATATAATATGATAAATAATATTATTTATAATAACAATAATAATAAAAAATCATCGATAGTTTTGGCTTCGAGTTAGAATGTGAAATTAAATTTTTCGTTCTTTGAATAAAAAATGATTTCTTTAGTCAATCTTTTTGCAAAATTTCCAAAAGTTTCGCAACAAAGTGATTATTCTACTTTGACCTTGAGGGGTATTTATAGATCCGAGACAAATATTTGTCATTTGCATTCTGGTTACTGACTTTGCTTCATAGTCGTTTACTGGCAAAGGTCATTCGAATAAATAATTAATGATAATCGTAAAGCACGTGATAAAGAAATTGGTTTTTTTTGTTTGGGAAAATTGTTTAACTGCTGTTGCTCATCAATGGCGGTAAAGCTTTTTATGAGGCAATCGAGATGATGGAAAAAATGTATTCGGTACACGATTTTGACAAGAAACGAGAAAGAATCGCGAGTGTAATTGGCTGCTCGATCAAGCAGCGTCTTATCTAGTGACGTATCGACGAGATAGATAAGAAGTCAAAGAGAAGTCTCGTGTGTACGTGGCTGTTTTTATTCGAGCAGAAAAACATTATTTTTTTTTTTCGAGTAAACGAAGAGAACGCTTCACGACAAATGATGTAATTTCAGTCTCTCCAGCATCGCGGTTCGTAAAATTTGTTTGCGTTTTCAATCAAAATCGTAAATTAGCGAGAAATGGAAAAAAAAAAAAACAACGTCTATCTCGATCGCAATTCGCACAGAGACACAAATTCGAAATTACCTCACGACGGATCGTTCGAAATTCGTTCGGCGAACGACGCTACTCGACAGGCTTCGTATTTTTTCGATACTTAGGAAAGGCATGGTCACTCGTGAATCAAACGAAAATCCAATGACATATCAACAAAATAACAAAATTGAAAACACTGAGACGGGAAAAGTTTGGGGCACACTCGCGATTCAATCCGCCGCGTCGACGATTTACGATTACTTCAAAATTGTTCACCGGAGACAGTCACGACCACGAAGCCAGAGCTGAGAGTTTTTGTTTCTCAAATATTTGACCTTACAATGTTTCGGGAAGCTCTTGGGACACGAGAATTCGCTCGCCAACGAAAAACACCCCGAAAAATAAACACCAGGCTTCTCAAACTCTTTTCAACACTCTCTCAATCACAACAACTCGCATTCGATCACTCACAATCTTTCGTTCGGTATATCAAGTGCTAAAGATTTAAATATTGAGTGACTTACTTTCTCAGCCATTTGAACACCCCCATGACCCCCATCATACACGTTACGCAACGCCGTATGACACTTATATAAATATTTAACACATATATTAAAAAAGTCGGTAGTATGAACAAGTGGAAAGGCGAGCGAGGAACTTGCTTCGCTATTTCCCTGGCGGTAATGATACCGGCGCGTTTCCTCGTGGGCTCACCAGCCACTGTACGTTTGAACGCTCGGTGCGACGTCGGTGCGCCCCCACTCGCCTTCACCAACCCACGATCGCCATTGCGATTCTCCTTAAACATTTTCTCATCCGGTAAATCCGTTCACTCGTTCCCGATTTACTTTCTTCACTCTTTCCCCACTGATTTTATTTTTCTCTATACTTTTTTTCTCATTTCATTAACCATACTAGCTCTTCTTTTTCTCTCGCTCTCCCCCCCCCCTCTCTCTTTCTCTCCCTCGCTCGTTCTGTCCTCGATCTTACAGTTCTAAACGAGTATTAATAACATCGAGATATATCGCACGTTTCAAAAGCTCCTTCCACACTGCTCGATCATCAATAAGAATCTTTCACATTTCGTTCCTCTTTGTTTACCTTTTAACTCCAAAGTTCACTTTCGATGGTCATTGATTCCTCACCGGACTTTGTCCAATTGTGAGATTACGATTTCCCGCTAAATTTCAAACGTTCCAGCGTCCGGGTCCGCGCTTCCGAGGTTTTTCCATTTTTCCGTCATTCCTTCTATTTTTTTGATGGATTTTTCACTTTTTACTGATTCACACAAAGAAATTGAATTTCGATCGAAAGAATAGACGAATATTTGTCAATTTGTTGAATTTTTGCGATCAACATTTTTGCCTGCAGTTTAAATTGTCCGTCTTCCTGCTCTTTGAGGTCGTTTCATGTTTTTTTCTTCAAAGATAAGCGAAGAAACGTTGAGAAGATAAAATAAATGCAGGCTTGACATGAGCTCGATCGTGTAGAATGTAATCGCGAAATTCTTGATGTGGCAAACCGGAGGAGCTCCGGTTAAAGAACAAGGGGGTATATCGGGCGGTGCGTTTAATCGTGCGGCGAGAGAGTCAGACGTGAATCAGCGCGGACGAGTCCGATAACAAACAGTAATTACCGCAATTGACAAACCCGGTAATACATGAAAGACAAAACACGAATATCTCGGTAAGAGCGTCAACGCGGTCGTTGCGATCTGGAACAAGAATGGTTCAGGGCCACAGCGACCCGCATCAAGCTGAATGAAATACGAGGATTCCCCATATTTTTATTACCACTTTTCACTTTTATTATTTCGTACACTCGTCGAGTATTTTGTTTTTTTTTTATTTTTATTTAACAGGAACTTTCAACACAGAGTTAAATAATTAATCACTGGGTTTAGCGTAGACTTTCAAATTCGCTATTAACAATTTTTCAACATTTTCTAAAACTTATTCTTTGGAAAATAAATAAAAAAACGTGTTTGTGCAAATTCTATCTAAAAAAACGGAAAAAAAATCAACAACAGAAGGACAGTCGTAGTTGCGATCGAGTCTTCGCGTCGTTCGAGCTCCGATGATCGCGACAAAGTGCTTTTCTTGCCGATTGAATCATCCCTCGATTCACGGTGCCTTCATCTCCTGCTTGACGCAAAACTTGAAAGCTTCCCAGCCCTCGCTTCTCGGTTGAGACTGAAATGTCAAAATCAATGGAATGTAAGAGAATTCGTCGTTTCATTATGAACGGAGAAACGCGCGGCGCCTGGGGCTAGACAACCCGGCGTACGTCCGTGTCAATATTCAGTTCATTTGGTCGATCGAGCTAAATTCTTCGGTGCAAAGTTGATGGAGAATAATTAGGTCACACAGAAATTCACAACGTTCGGGTTCAACGAAAGAATTTTTTTCCACTCATTTTTTGTTAAATTTTCAAATCCTCGACAATTTTGAAAATGAAAAATAATTGAATGAGACTCTGGTGGAAATCTGCTCGAGGAAAAAGAAAGAGAATTTCGTTGTATGCCAACATCGTGTACAGGAGGAATTACCTTGAATCCTCGATGAAGTCTGTCCTTCATAATGGCGATGAATTCCTTGTACGACAATTGTCCATCCCCGTCGACATCGAACAGAGCGAAGACGGTGTCGATGATGTGGGTGGAGAGAGAAGTTCCGGTGCAGATTTTAACAGCTCGTGAGAATTCGTCTACAATTTTCCAGGCGATAGAATTATGAAATGTGAAGAAAAAAAATGACGAAAAACGGCGACGCAGCGATTCGGACACAAAGTCCTCGGGTTTATGGTAAAAATGTGAATGAAAGGGTTTCTACCTTTGGATATCGGATGATCGGCAAGCGTGTACATTCTCATAGCTATCGAGAAGTCGTCGAGATTGTTTAAAAACTGATAAAACACTCGGAACTCATCGAAGCCGATATCTACTTGGCGATCCGAGCGATCCAGCATCCTCTCCAAGTACTTGTCGTACCTGCGACGAGTTCCAAATGAGGTGCGTTTCTACCAAACACAAATATCGGCTCCATCGACCAATAAATAATAATAACAATGAGTATTATTTTTAATGAATGCTCGTCGTGACTCACTCATCCATGTCGAGGTACGTGTATCTTAGCAATATCTTTGCAAAATCTAGCTCCGATATAGTGTCCTGACCTTTGCTGAATTCGTGGAACTCGAGTTCTAATACTTCCTGCTGTAGATTTTCCATAAATTCTCGAAATCCTTCAAACTTTAGTTCCTTCGTTCCGTCTCTCCCGAAAAAGTGAATCATAAGTGACGTATCGATCGAGTGTCTTCGTTGGAGTCCCTTTTTGTTTTGTTTCGTTGGAATCGTCTCATTTACTAACATTTCAAAGACTAAGCATTTTTTTTGCATCGAGTCTTACGTTGGCTCCGCTTTTACCTGATCGTCCCCGAACTCTTGGTGCCCGTTGTCCGAGGGCCTCGTCGTATTGGACAGGCTTTGCAGATCCGTTCGCGTGTCCAGACCGTGACGTCCTCTCCATGCGTGGCTAAAAATGTTTTCCATCTGGAGAACAAATAGCAAACGTGACTCAATGATTTCGCTAAAGTTACTGAATAATATCACGAGGACAAATCAACATCTTGACGATTAGACGGAAAAGATTATTTTTTACGATGTGTTGTCGAAGTTTGCATCGTCGAAATGCAACGAAAACTGATTTTTTTCAAAGCAGAGAGCAACATTTTCGTACAGAATTTATCAAGAATTCTGGTACAGCCTTCTTTCCCATTCGAAAACCGAATTGATTGAAAAATAATGTATCAAATTATTATTATTATTATTAATATTGAATTGAATTGATAAAAAAATAAGATCAAAATAGGGAATAAAAAATAATTTTTTCCATGTATTCCAACGATGCAAACTTGAGTATTATAATTTTGTTGCGCTCGGTGCTACGCTGTCTTCCATTATTTCCCCATATTAACGATTCTTATCGGCTCATGAAAAAATTGCGGGATCCCAGCTGCATGCAATGATATGCGAAATTTCGTTGGCATTGGTCGAAACACACGAGGGAATGAAATGGAACCGCGTCTTTGGGTTTTGGTTCTTCGGTGCAGGACAAAACTTACGTAAGAATTGGAGATGATTCTGTTATCCTCGACTAAATGGGCTTCTCGAAGTTTAACTTTTGTTGTCAGAGCATCTTCGCTTGGAACGACTAGAGAACGTAGCTGAGTAATGTTGAAAAAAAGTATTGTAAAAAAATAAAGAAAATTATAGTCCGATGCAGAAATTTGTCAATAAAAATGAAAAATAAAGAAATGAAAAGCAATTTTCCCGATGAACAAAATGAGGCAAACCGTGCAATGAAAAATCGTTATGAACAAACTCATGAAAGTTTTGCCAAGCGTGTTAGTTTCCTATTATTTTACCAAGAGGAATTATTGTCAAGCGATTTGGTGGATTGATCGATCGGAAATTCGATGTTGGATTTCGGTAATTACGACAGACAGACCAGCTCGATGCTATGATTACCCAGAGACTCAAAAATGCAATGTCAAGAAAATGTTGAATTAAAGCAAATCGTCGAGAAAAAAATGCATAGTTTCGAGAGGGTTAGAACATGGCAAGTTTTGAGATTTCAAAAAAATGCTGTACCGTGGATTGTTACAATTATTTGTTTGTCTGATATTGTTATCGGCAGCAATGCATTTAAACGAAAGCTTTTATTTCTCCCCTCGATCTTTCGGAGAAACTCACAACTCGTTTGGTCCATTCATCCAATTCCCTGTCTTTCAGGCTACCCCCAAAGAGTTTCCGAATCTGTGAAAATTTATTCATGCACTACAAATTTTCAACTGCAAATCCCGATGAATATCTCTCGGCGTTTCCGCCCGTCGAGCTCGTACACGGTCATCCCCGCTCGCAAGACGATTCCCCACATAATACGATTATCCCAAAAGTTTTTACCAAAAATATTAATGATCTTTTATTTAAGAGCCTTTCTCCTTAATCTTACCACGAGAAACTCGTTTTTGTCGACTCTCTCATTTCCATCGGTGTCAAACATGTTGAAAGCGATCCGGAAGCCAGTTTGCGGTTCTGCAATAAACACCCACAGTCCGTTAGATAACACCGAATTTATTTCGAATTATTTAATGATGATAAGAGCGCGTGGTGCCAACATAACTTCCACATTTTTTACCAAGAAGCATCGAACGAGCTGCTTAAATTTCGCGCACAAAAAAAATACAAAAATCTTACTTGCTCTTTGATTCATTGAAACGTAAATTTGTTTCAACGACAAACGTCTAGTTCGCGTTTAAAAAATAATTCTTTGGCTATAGATGGAGAAAAAAAATTGCGATCGATCAAAACGAAAATCTTGGCGTAAGATCGGAAAGAAAGATAGAACAGGAGTCTGTAAATAATGAAGAAAACGAAAGAAACCGATCAGGCACGATTTTTTAAATTCGTAAATAAAATGTTGTTTTACGATAGAAGTCTCGTTGAATTTACAAAGCGGAGAATATCATAACTCTGGTTGGTATCCAGTATCGGTGGTTTGTGAGAGTTAGTTCGATGTTTCTTGTTGAATTTGCATACTAAATTGGCGAGCAAGATTGTCGCGAGGAAGGACTCACTCGTGAGAATGGAGAGTAGAAACAGGTACTCCGTGTAGGAAAGTATGCCTGGAATAAAGCGAAGAAACGAGCACGAGTTAGCGAGGGAGACGAAGTTTTCATGAAACTTTTGTTCGATCAAACAAAATTTGAAATATCTTTTCAAGTTTCGCCGAATGCGTGGGTGTTTTCGTGGTAGTGGCTACTCCGGAGCGTGGGCGTTGAATAAATATCGATCGATTAATATTACGAGGATCGTTAGAACGGATGAGAAGTCTGAGAAAATTTATTCAACGTTAACGAAATAAAAATAATGAAATAAATGAATGAGCTTCGCGTGGCCGATCCGACGGGCACAATAAAATTTGTCACGCTTCATAAAGATCCTATTCATACGAATGAATCGTCTCTTCCACACCACGGAGCCCAAAATCGTCAACAACAATTTTCTCTAATTTCACGAAAATATGTTTATCATAATAAGGGACCAGCGTCGAGAGGCCAATGTCCGTGTGTGGTCGCTCGAAAAAAAAAAAAAAAAAAAAAACAACATAAAAAGGAAATAACATCCTTCTTAATAGTCACCTTTGTCCCGGAGGTTCCGGAACATGTGTGAACTCCCGTGTCTAAGCGAGGGCGTCGCGTTTCTCATCACCTCCAATTCCTTGTCCGAAAGTACTCGCCTCTTGTGCCTCGCTGAAAGTGAAAAGAATCATCATCACTCTGGCAAACGTGCCTTCTCCTCCACTCTCACTTACAACTCTCGACATTCGCTTGTTTACTGAGACAACGTTTGCCTTCTTTAACATCTCGACGAAACCCCGCACGCGTCAGGGACTCCCCGAGAATTTCCATTTTATATTGAAGCAACGACGGGCCAACCCCGAATATCGAAATTCCCATTTTTTATATAAATATTTATAGATGCCTGTGACCTTTGCACTTTTAGAGGTTACGTCGATGTATATTTCGTTTTTTCAGACATTTTGGAAAATATATTCGAGGAAAAAAATGAGATTAACGAAAAACTCAAAGATTTTTTCGAAATAATGGAAAATATCAAAGTCATGGACACTTACGCCTTGGCTCGGACTCGATCACACTGTCCAAAAAGTCCTGCGGTGTCATGTAAAGCTGACCATCGTACTCGACCGAGGCAAATTTAACGAATCGCCGTTCCCGCATCGTTAATCTTACAGCTTTCAGAAGCTCATCCTCCCGTTGCTGCAAAACATACAATTACACGTGCCACTTGATTATATTAATGCCTGGATTTCCCAGGCCAAAGCAAAAGCACTCGCGATAATTGTAGCTTTCCTCGCATTCTCCGTGATAACTCGATCATAGAGAGGGAACCAGTAGAATTTTATCTCTGTACAGTCAACGCTCCGGAGGCCTCGATCATTTTTTAATATTTTACTTCATCATTTTCAATAAATAAAAGAATTTTCAAAAAATTCCACCTTTTTCGACTCCCGATGATCGGAAAGCGACTCGTCACTTCGATTGCATCGAACCACGAAACGTTTTCTGACAGAGTTTCGCGCGAAATGCGAAAAAAGCATAGAAAAACACTGGAAATGGAATTTTGTTAAAAATTGTCGAAATTTTGTTAAACACGGTAAACTAAATATTTTTCCGATTATTTTTAAATTTAAATTTTCCAGTGAACGCGATTGTGGGTTCTTAAGCACATTTTTTCAATTAATTGGTAAATATTTCGAAAATTCCACACAAATTTGAGAGGAATTGAATTTATCGGATTATTAAAAAAAAAAACGTTTATTCGAACGTTTCGCACGAAATATCGATCTTTTCGAACGAACTTTTGTTTTCAGTGAACGCGATTGTGTATGTTAAAGCAAATTTTTTCAACAAATTGGTGAATTTTTGAAAACTCCACACAAATTAGAGAGGAATTAGATTTTCTGATAGAATTGTGAGAGTCGAGACTGTAGCTGTTTTGGTCGAGAAGAATCGTGTTGGTATGCGAGAGAGCGCATCTTGGTAATTGCGTCCCGATCGTTATCGGTATCAGAGCTGAAAAGGTCGATACAGCCGGCGAGAGCATCAATCATATGAACAGTTTTAAAAATGTTGTTATCTGTATTTATGTGGATGTGCGCGGTGTACGCGGTCATGTTGGATAAAGATGAATCTATAGTGCGGAAGGTCCGAACAAGAGAGCCCAGCATGATTGTTACATCAGTGTAGAGTGCGTGCGTATAGCGGAAGAAGTTGCTCGGAGGTTGCGAGAGAGAGAGAGAGAGAGAGAGAGGGAAGTAATTGACTCCTTGGTTAGAAGCACGAGCGATTATGGCAGACTAACCATCAGCGTGTATCCCATGGTAGCCTGGCTCTTTGCCAGACGCGTTGAAACGTTGGAATTTATCAGACGTCTCGGTGCTCTTTGTGGTATTCACGACTTCCGTTTTTCATTGTTTTTCACATTGAATTGTTCTTTTAATCATTTGACTATTGAGAAGAGCGACGATTGAGAATTTTCGAGACTGAGACGTTCGTTCCTCGCGCTTGGGGAATAGGGAGAGCGACTGTTTGTTGTTGCTGGATCTTCTCTGGCTCATATTTCGGTTTAGAACCTTAAAATTTGGCAGCCCAAAGGCTCGCAGCATCCTAATAATTTTGTTACGTCGAAAATAGTGGTTTATGAGTTTCGCTAAATATGAGGGCTCTATAAATTTTCCTTGCCAAAGATTGTATCGTGGCTCGGGATGAAACACCGGAAAGAAATCTCGATTTATTCGCAGGGTCATATGCGCTGACCTGCATCCTCGGTGCAGACTCTACCACGAGATATTCCCTGGCCAGCAATTACCCAAGCTCGTGTATACGCCAGACTCAACCCTCCTCTCTCTTCTTGTTTGTACACAAACTTGCTCACTCCTGGTCGAAGCAGCTGACTACAGCGATATGAA
This sequence comes from Campopleginae sp. 14b, assembly GCA_030522525.1. Taxonomy (NCBI): domain Eukaryota; kingdom Metazoa; phylum Arthropoda; class Insecta; order Hymenoptera; family Ichneumonidae; species Campopleginae sp. 14b. Next base: position 406,830 of record JAPYYS010000259.1, read on the forward strand.
ATAATTGAAAAGTACATCGCGATAAAAGGTAAAAGAGAAACGTTTCAAACTTGCGTAGAACCCCAAGACTCGTATCCTTCCCGGGTAGTCGTAAAGGAAGAGAATTGCGCCCACTCAACTGCGTGCGCGTCTACGACGTAACTCCGATTCTTCGCGACGCGCTTGCGCGTTTTACGAGCTCAACAAATGGAGACAAAACAAACGCCGCGGTGAATAAGGAGGATACCCAGCTAAGCTCATTTCTGCAAGACTCTCCTTCGCTTGTACGACAAGTCTCGAACGTTTGTCTCTCCCCAACAACCCTCTTTATTCCCTCGCCTCTCCCAACCGTGCGAGACACTCACGGACGACGCTCGATTTTATTATATTTTATTGTGCAAACATTTTTCGAACAATTCGCAGCGGACGCGATCAGGAAAGACGAATCATCAGTGGTTCTCAATGAGATCTCAAGAATTCGATAAAACTCAAAGTAACACGGAGAGAAATGGGAATGTTGTAACAGCAAAAGATCCTTTGCTAATCGTCTTTTAGTTACAACAGCAAAGCCTTAAGCACCCGTAGCATAATTTTCCTTATAGTAGCAAAATAAAAAAATGCAAATCGACGACAGATTTGTCGGAGTAGCAAATGCCGTGCCGCTGGAGCAAAATTTTTGCTACGGTGACAAGTGAATTTGGCTACGCGAGGAGACACGCGCGGATAGCCGGTCAGCTAACGTAGCATAAATGTTTTTATGCTGTTCCTGCAAGAGACCATATGCTATCAGTACATTATCGTCTATGCTCTTCGTTCGAGGCGGAAAAAATACATCGGTACAACGAATACGCACACCAAAAAGAAGTGCGAGTGCTCGGGGCTCAATTCCGTCGAAATATTTGTAATTTCCTATAGCAGTGTTGAGCACGCATATTCCGTAGAAATAGTACCGCGTTTTCTGAAACGACAACAAAACGCGGCGCGCGAAACAGCGCTGACTGCTGAGCGGTGCGTGGCGCACTATCACAACGTGCGTTCACGAGTCCGAGTGGTGTGGGAAACAGAAGTGACAGCCGAATAACAAATTTCATATAAACGACAGCATTAAATTGAAAAATTCATTAAAAATGTACATTGTTATGACTCGACCGTTATTTTTTTCGTACACATTTCATTGAAAAATTATTTTATACAATGAATATTTATGATAACATAAATAGGCTGAATGGGTGCAACTTTTTTCATTAGGTTTCGGTAGCGTAACGGCCAAGGTTCATAGGTAGCAAGGTAATTCGGTGAAAATGCCGAATTACCTATCGACCATCGCCGAAATTTAATAATTACAAAAGAATTAACAGTGAGATTAGATTTTTACTTTTGTTTCTGTTTAGAGCTGTAAAGCCATTTTCGTGTAGGCAAACATAGGATCGAAAATATCATCCAGCAAAAATAATTTGCTCATCCAGCAAATGCGTTTGCTCGTCCAACAAATGTGTTTGCTGCTGTAACACTTTGTTGCTGTTACGTGCATGCTACGGGAGCAACAGTTGTTTGCTCCTGCGGCAGATTACATTTGACATAAAACTTTTGTTGCAGCAGCAATAAAATTTGTTGTCACTATATTAAGAAAGAAAATTTGTACCAGTAGCGTGGCGTACGCTGTCGCAACGAAAAATTTTCTTTCCGTGCGCCGGTTACCGCGCAGATGACGATGCGTGATAAAATTTTTCATACTCGTTGGGGTGTTTATGCGACAGTTTTTATTTCCTGCGAGCGAGAAAAGCCGGTAGCAGAGCTTGTAAATATAAAATATTGTAAACACTCTCCGGTACTTTTTATTCGCGTAAACTCGTTTTCGTCAACTCGCGGAGTTCGCATCGGAGATTCGCGAGATTATCTCCATCGGAATGTTCGCAAAGTGCGTTGTTTCATCGCGTGTAATTTTACTCGCGAATATATACTTGGCCGCCCCCCCTCCCCCCCCCCCGCATTACGCACCACAATTTTCTTCCTCGAATTCCATTCCACATATTCGAAAATCGTTTGGTCAATTTTCACATTCTCGAGACTCTGATTTCTTCTGTACAACATCCTAGTCATTATTTATAATTCCGGTCGATCAAGACGATCGCTCAGTTTTTCCGAAACTTCAAAAAAAAAATCGCTAAAAAAGTTTTTTCAAAAATTTTCTTACCTTTGGAGAATCGCGAAGTGAATCAGGATTTTCAAGGGTTGATCGTGACTGTCGAGGATGGAGGACTTTGGACAAAGTGAAGAGTCCTAAGGTTAAAAAGCAAAATTTGGTGTGCGGACACGGGGGTCGAGAGACAAGGCTGGGGGAGGGTGAGAAAGATGAGAAAACTCAAAGGTAGGCAATTACCGCGAGTGGCCGCGTTATTCAGGAGATAGAGTTTGGCGCAACGATAGCGAGGGTCTAATTTATGCGTGTTCGTAGAGCGAACTGCCACTCGAGGCGAATGGTCCGAGAGGAGCGTGTAGGGATTGGAGAAGGTTTGAATCCTCGGCTCGAGTCAAAAAGACGAGTCCATTTTTTGTCCATACAAGAAAAAAAGGTAAAAATAGTTCAACGAGAAGATCTCGCGGCGCGAAGGGTTTGGACGGGCGAATTGGACGAGCATACTTTACGTAGGCGATAAAACACGCTCGTATGAGCTCGCGGAGCACATCCACTTGTCTCACACTCGTTCTGTGTGGCAAAAGTGCTTCTAGAAAATAAATCAAATTTTTCGCAAGAAAAAATAAAAGCCGAGCAAAACACGTTTGTTGTGTCTTGGTTAATTGGCACACCATCAATTTATCCGCTCAGAGAGAGATTTTCTCAAAGGCATTGACTTCGATTTAATTCGGTCAAGGTGCGTCTGTCCTTTTTATTTTTTTTTTTCTGCATCTCCCACTCGAAACAATTTTATACTCCGTTCTGAATTTCGCACGAAACTTTAGCCTGGAAAAATACACAACGCATCACTCTAAACCCAAAGAAAGAAAAAATAAAATAAAATAAACGAGTCAATGGCATTTCGCTGCGGGATCACGAAAAATCTCGCGTGGCGCCACTATTCGCGCGCGCGCGTATTTTTTCCCTCTGTTCCTCGCACGTTTCCAAGTCCTCGAGCTCCATTTGCGACGTCGTAAATATTGTCTATATACGTTAGAAGTTGCTCTCGTGTAGGCGTCCCGACCAGATTTTGTAATTTTAACAAAAAATCGTCATATTCCTCGTACAGTTACATCGCAGCTTGTACATATTTCTTTTATTTTCAATTATATTCTCACAATTTCATGCTCGAGTTATTTACGACAGGAACTTGAACGAGGTTCGAACGCCCTCTGGGAAAAGTAGACAAATTTTTCATGGTGTTTTATCGCGAAATGTCAAAAAAATTGTTTTTCCATAAAAAAAACAATTCCTTTGTAGAGACTCGATGGCCACACTGGGTCAATATGACCCAGAGAGTAATTCATACGCTGGTAACGAGCTTTGGGTGGTTTTCATTGAAACTGACGAGACATGGCCGGGTCAAATTGACCCAGTGTGTCAAGGAAGGGTCCAATTCGTCGAATTTCCAGTTTTTTATTTTTCTCATAGATTACGGTGGGATCGTAAAGAAAAATCTGTTCCGATACTCCCGCAGGGATGTTGAAAAAAATTGTTTTCATAGAAAAAACTAGCCTACACACGAACGAGAAATCTATTTCGGCAATTAGTTCTCGATAAACAGTCCGAGGGTCTGTTTTTTCACTGAACGATCTCCTCCGAGGTTCTGGGGCCCGGATGCACCAAAAGCGAGTTTACACTTTGCCGGGAAAAAGTATAAATGTTTAAAAAAACATATGAAACGATTTATGAACCGCGTATGTGTCCACATAAATTCGTCGCATTGGATCGTGACGGTGAACGTTCGGTCGGGGTTGTCTTTGAGGATTTATGGGGTACGAAAGGTCGCTCGTTCTAATCTCCCCATCCGTCGAATTCTCTTAAGCGTAGAACGGGAAACGGAGCAGCCGGCTCGAACGTTTACTCGAGTAAAATTGTTCGAGCAACCGGAAGAATGTTCCCTGTGAGAAAAAACATTTTTTATTTTGCCTCCGAACGCGATAGATTTTTATCTTTTTTGAGCCGGACTTGAAATTCTAATGTAAATTTCGAATTTCGAACATTCCGCTTTGAAACTCGATCGTGCAATCGACTCGCGTACTTTTGATTTATACGCGTTGCCACCTTTTCGCAAACCCGGTAGCTCGCGTGGCAGAATCATCACGTCGCGTAGCCTCGATTCCAGGAGAGTCGCGATCAGGATGGAAACACTTGGCATAGAGAAACTCTGCGTGATAATGACGAGCGTGAAAAAAAATTATGCCAACTACGAGTCCCTCTCATTATTATCCCAACTATTACTTTTTTTTTATCTTCGAGTCTCTCCCGGAATCAATCTCGACGTTTGATTTGCGCAATAAAAACAAACCAGCAGTCGTACACCTTGGGAAAAAGTTCTGAGCGCCTCCGGCACCCTCGGAAACTTGGATAAATTTCCATGTTACGATATTCTTTCGCTAATCAGCTTGGCCGATTAAATATTTGCATGCATGCGCCTTGGGCAATGCTGTCGATAAATGCTTCGTCCCGATAAACGTTGACATTTTCTGTCAACGTTCGTTACCAAGTACCAAGGAAAAATCTCATTTCAATCTCCAGCCCATCGTCTCTTTTTTTTATTTATTATTATTTATTCAATGATGCGTTTGTCACTCGATAAATTCAATGAACGTTCTCCGTTCCGCTCGCCAACATCGAAGTAAGTGTGAAAAGCAATTATTCGTTAAAGTCGACAATGAGATCGTCGCGCGGCTTCGTAAGCGTTTCAATTATCCCCACACATTGTCTCCGTCGCGAAGTAACGAGATTGAAAAATTTAATCGAAAAATATCTCCTCGAATTTTATCTCGTTCAGTTCGTCGTTGCTTTTTTTTTGTTTGCTTCTTCGGAGTAATTGACAAAGATGTACATGGCATACCAAGATTTGTTTATGTTACGAGGTAATTTCGCTGACGGTGTCGAGAGGCTCACACTCTATCAATTCGAGTCGTTTAATAAACGCGTTGTGCTCTCCGGGAGGAAAAAATTTCACCGAACTCGCAAATCACTCGCGGCCGCTCGTTGTTTTGCTTTTGTGCATACATATTTATTTATTAATTCAGCGAGATGCACGCGGTCCGCCGGTGCATAACCGGCCAATTATCGTCTCCATACTCGCTCCACTTTTTTCTTATTCCTCCGCGTTTTCATTTTTTCACGTCGCGGCTTCGCGCACTTGCACCAATCTCGGTGCGACTCTGCGCGCGGACGTTGTCACGTTTATAACATGCTTGTACAAACGTGTGAATTCCAATTTGAATAATGAGATACGCCGAGTGTTAATATTGGTGCATCAAAGATAATCTCGATGCCCGCTCCCTGCGTCGGCGTTCCACTGAGACCAACCAGCCACCGCATCTCGTTCCAACCACTTGGCATAATTTGACTTGTTCCCTTGCTCCTGCTGCTGTCGTCTCCAGCCTCGTACGCCACGTCTATGTAACTGTATATATAACAATTACCACTGCTGCGTACGCATCTTCTTCGTGAAGCAAACTGCACGCTGTCGAGACAAAATACACTAAGGGTCAAAAGTATTTTTCCAATAAATTCCCCAATCCCGATTTTTTTCCGAAAAACAATTTCTAGCCACATTTTCGAGGATAACGAATGAGCTATTTTTCGTCGTGATTGCTACGCGCAACCCGAGCAGTTTATTGAAAAATTGTTTGATTCCTATATCGGATAAGACGAGTGTACGATTTGTTTTCAATGAACGATCACTAATAGGGTGCAATCACGAAAAATGATGGTTGACTCCGGGGGCGATTTCTCTAATAATTTGTAACCGCGAGCAGGTAAGTTGATGTGAATCTTGTGAGATGATTCTTGACAATTTGAAGCGAGTCAAAAGCGCCGCTGTGTTGTTGTGAATATTGTGATTACGCGAAATGAGGGAAAGATTATTATTACGAGAGACGAGCGAGAGTATGAGTTTGGAATTTTTTAAGTGTATGAAATACTTTTGGTCGGTAGTGTATATTCTGCTTCTGGTGTATGAGCGAGCAGCAGAGGGTGGGGGCACCACCGTCATATTCTTCACTCACTCTCTGCGCGGTATATACTTATGGGAAAACCGTCCAAGTTCTTGGAGAGATATTGTGCACATCTACCGTCGTCTTTTCCCCCGGCATCGTATTTTGCTTCTCCAGCAGCCGATTACCCCGCGCGCGAGAAATTGAAATCAGATAACAGTGCTTGGAGCACACCCAACCCGCCAATTGCGCTCTCTTGCATTTGCATTGGAATTACTCGAAGCCTCTCCCCCTTCCTCTTTCCTCCTGGATCCTTTCTCTCTCGTGCACTTTCGCCTTTTCTCTCTTTTTATTCTTCAATTACTCCAGCATTATTTTTATCGATTCCGCTCTTTTTTGGAGCGTCTTCGGTGCTCGTATTTATCGATCAATGAATGACCTCTTCCCATTGGAACTCTCCATAGAAAAAAGTCTCCCTCAATGTCAATTCCATCAACACTCGAAATATCGTTCCTGCTGAACAAATTTTCTCACGCGACTATTCTCTCCGGTAGTAAGTCCATCAATTTTTATCAGTCACAATGACGGCGGTGACGTTAGGAATGTCGACAAAGCCTCACTCATTCGTGGAGGAGGGTGGACGATCCTCGAATCCGGCAGGCCGAGCTCGGATTTATCGAAATTCTTTCATGACGTAGGTTGAATTCATTGTTGACATTTCTTTCTTCTTGTCCCCGCAACGAATTTTCTCGTTTCGCAACAATTTTCGAGTCCGCAAAATATTTGGCTCGCGACCCACGTGTTTCACATACTTTTGGCAAATTGTTCACGTGTCTCGGTCGCATGACAAATCACACGTGACACGACACGGTTAACCAGCACGTTGGATTATCGGAATTTAACGATTTATACGGGCGAATAAAAATAAACAATCTTCCGTCCAATCCAACGAGCCAATCTTCAATATCATTTATTTATAGACATTGAAGCAATAAAGGAAAATTGTGAGTGGTTGACGGCACAAAGTATAACCGACTTGCTCGTAACTCAACGGAAGATATATAAGCCCTCTGGTCCGCATGCTGTTTCGCATCACCATCTCTCTCTCTCTCTCTCTCTCTCTCTCTCTCTCTCTCTCTCGTCCTTTTCATAGTGTCGATATCTGTAGCACACGTTTCGTACTCATGCACTCTGCTCGCAAAGTGTGTCACAGAGACAGGCTCTATTAATAGCTCTGGCTGATGGGGAGGTGTCGGAGTCTGAGGGAGAAAGAGAGGGAGAGAGCGAGAGAGAACGTGCGTCGATTCCGGATCGAGAGTCTCGACGCTCGGTGTCGACGAACCTGCAGAATCGAGGGGCATCAGGCCGCGCGAGAACACACTTTCATTCATCGTACTATCGACACAACGAGTCAGCATCCCGATCGCACTCCCTCCGCATCTACAAAACTCATCTCCGCGCACGAGATGATTTTCAGAAAGAAAAAAAAACACACACACACACACGTAGACCCGACAACTGTCTCTCCACTCTCAACCACATATTTTTCTCCTTATTTCATTTATCACTGCTCCGAGAATCTCTGAATTTTTATCAAATTGCCCATTAGAGATTCGATTTAAATGATCGATAAGTCGAGATCCCGCGGAATGAGGAAAAATAAACTAGAATTCAAATGATCGATCATTTTATCTAATCTTGTAAATTTTAGAACATTCGTTTTCCCTGATTATTTCTACATCGGTCTACAAGTTTCGAAATAATCTTTTCCTAATAAGAATATCATTGACGATTAGAATTTTAATTACCAGGAACTTGACCACGATTTTCAGTTCAAATCGACGCCATTTTTCTTTCCATTCACTACAAAACGTTGTTGTCCCTCGCGTTGCTGAGAAAGCATTTTCGAATGATTTCTTAGTGATCTGTGAATGACATCGTGTGAAATGTTTTCCAAGCTGCATGTTCTATTAGATCGCATTTGGGTGGTCGCCGTGTGGTACAGTTTGATTGTGAGATTATAGTTCGACGCGTTCCTCGGATGGGAAGGGGAGCCCAGAAATCATTGATCAGGATACCCGATAAAACACAAGCCTCTCGCTTGATCTTTCGTCGTTGTACCAATAACGTATTCTCTTACCGTTTCGTCGATCTTTTCGATGAAAATCAGCCTCAATACCATGTTCGTCTCGAACAATCTACAGCGACCGAAAAATCTCGTGTTTGCCTTCACGATCGGTCCGATCTTATTAGTTTATGTACCAATGAAAAAAAAAAGGCTGGGGAGACTTCGGGAAAATAGAATGAAGGATCCTCATGACCTAGGACACTTGTGAAAGATTTTCTGAGAAGATCGTTCGTCAGGATGATAAATAACAATTTTTATTGCTGCACCAAAACGTCTCGATTGTTTTTTTTCGACAATTTCGTTAAAAATTTGTTTGTTAAATTATTTTGTCATAAAGACTTTGGACATTATTTGGAAGAAAAAATAATTTGTTATTGACGATTATACTCGAAAGAATTGTTCGAAAAATGAACATCGAGAGACTACGTTCTAAATGAATTTGGACGTCGAGAGTTATGCTGATTGGTAAATTAATTAACAACGTAGAAAGTAAGCTCAATGGTAATTAATAATATTGGTGTATGGAGGGCTAAAGAAGCGTGAAATTAGCGAATTGTAGTGGCTGGAGAAGCGTGGGATGAAATGAATAATATTTGTGTGCCCGCGTGTGCGTAAGCTCGAGCCAAATGGGCGGTGGCGCGGGGTTGGAAGGAACGAGGAGCCTGATCGCGTGTTACCGAGCTATGAATCAGGCCCGAAACAATGCGAGTAATTGAATATTTTGAGGGATCATGATTTAAGAATCGCTCTGGGCGATATTCCCCGTGAAGAGTCGTCCTTTGTATAACAGCCAGTGGATATTCTGTTGTTTTATCGGTCGCCTACCCGAGCCGCGATGCTATAACGCAATAAATAATCATTTTCAACCTCCGCATACAATGCGAATGGATATTTATAAAATTATAGACACTACCGTTCAAAAGTTTCGATCCACGAAAAATGTCTTTTTATTAAAAAAGCTCGATCCTCCATTAAAAACCGGAATTTTCACGTTTTAAAAAAAAATCTTCATCTCATGCTCCGAAAAATGGAGAAACGAGGCCATTGTCGGAATGACGAAACTTTTGCCAACACAAAAGAATATTTATTCGATCGTATTTGTAAACATTTCCATACTTTTCGACACGTCGACGATCTCAGTGTCTAGTTTTATTCTCTCTAATCCCAACGCAGCGATCCCCGGGGAATCCCTCTCGGTAATAAACACATAACACTGCCCTCGCCTGCCAAAACTTTTTTTCCTATTCGACACTGAAACTCGAGCCGTCGCTCGCCTTTTATTTTCATTTCTAAATAAATTTTTCGAATCGTTCGTCGATATTTCATTTTGTCCGTAAATTATTCATCGGATTACGAAATACATTGAAAATTTGATCTCGACTCTCATATGAGTCGCAGCTCGGTCGATGGGACGCGAAAACTTTTGAGAGCAAGTGTAATATCGCGAGCAAAGATTGTGCCGTGCGGGAAATCTTAAATCAAAAAGCTAACTCTCACTTTATATGCAACCCGAAAGTGTGTAGTGCGTACTCATGAAATAAATACTGAAAAGATGGTGGTTGGTTAGTGGTGGGTTGTGAGTAACCGGAATGAGGATTCCGAACACGCATCGAGACAGAAGAGTACGTGCATTCAACACCTTGGACAAGGGTTGGGGGATAAAAGAAAACAAGGAAGAAATGATTGAGAATATAATAACAATAATAAGGATAATAATGAGGATAAAAAGTGCTTTTGCAAACGAGAACGTGTGTACAGAGTAGATCGATAATGGCGAACGTGAGGATGACGATAATTCTTCATAATCCGCACGAGGATCGTCCGCGCTCTCTCTCTCTCTCTCTCTCTCTTTTTCTCTTTCGTTGAGCTCGGCGACCAAGTCGATCGAGATTTATCGATGATTCTTGGTGGAGCAGCGCGTGGTCGATCCATCATCCACGTGAGACTCTTTAGTCTTTCTCCCTCGCGTTCGCCTCTTCCCTCTTTTATTAGTCTTTTCTCTCCACGCTTCGTATATACACGCTCTCCCCCCGCCACCCCTCTCGTCATTTCTCGTTCTTGCGGCAAAGCCTCATGTGGGAGGAACTTTCGACGCGAGAGCCATTAGTCACTGCAGGTATATACGCGAGAGCTCGTCAAACGAGACGAACACGAGGATGCGAGCAGCAGCATGTTCGACGTTCACTGATAAACAATTCTTTTCCACTTTTTTCTACTTGGTTCTGCGAGGCGCGCTCTGTCTCGAGTGAAACATATGCCGTGCGGTTTTTATTTCACATTAAATTGAAGACTACTGCACCGCGTTTACCCGCCCTGTCTTCCTTGATCTCGTCGCTTTCCCTTCCTTGGGTTTGTTAATCTTCATTCTGTTTGACGTTATATCCTCGTTCCATGACGTTAACCCATCTCACCATAGATTATAATCGATGCGTAATACCAATCGCGTCGGATTAATGGTAAGTCTAATGTTCGGGAATTATTCTCGACGCGGCTATCCCGAGATGGAATCTTTGTGCGAGCTTCCGGTTGTCGATGCTCGAGAGTCATCTCTTTGCTTCTCAAATAAGCTCCGAGACCTTGACGCGCAAGCCAGTCGGACTTTATCGTCGTTCGATCCGATTTTTTTTTTCAAATTTTGCAAATTTAATGCCCCAGAGGAAGAAAACTCTGGCGAGCGAGTCGAAATGTTCGGTTCAATTGAAGAAACGAGACAGCGCACTCTCGCCTTTCCGAGCAGGGTATTAAACGAGGCGAACGTCAGCAGAAATCTCTCGTCACTTCTGTGCCAAGAATTCGACAAGAATAGAGAACAGGAGAGAGAGAGAGAGAGGCCAAGAGAAATGGACTCGGTGCACTTGGAGGCTAAGATGTTAGACGATGAGTACACAATTTTGGTGCGAAAGAGTTTTTAGACGATTCCGCATCATTCATTGATTTGTTTATGCGTTTGAGGAGTGAAGCTTTCTTGCTTGAAAAAAGATTAATCAACAGTAGCCCCGCGCGATTTTACGAGGCTTCTATTTACCGGCAAGAAGCTTGAAAGAAAAATATATACCCAGCAAGGATCTGACAGCTTGTGAAGATGAAGATTGGCGAGTCTTTTGAGAGCTCCCGCCTGCGATGTCCAGAAGAAAGAGAGAGCGAGAGTGAGGCTCCTGGGCGCGAACTCGAGACCTTTGATCGGAAAATAAAAAAGTTGCGAGAGAGGATTTGCCAGCTCGGCGCGAGAGAAAATCTCAGCTCGTCTCTCGTCCGTCTGACGCGAATAACGCCCGTTATCGGGTTCGCCCTCTGATCCTCGCAGCGAAACAAGACTCGAGTCATTGCTCAGGGTGCCGCGAATAAGTAAAAGTGTGTATGTGTGTGCGAGAGAGAAATTGGTTGCCCCCGGAGGCGACGAAAACTGGTAAGGGTCTGAGAAGCTGAATCACCGATCCGAAAAGACGTGCTAGGGCGCGAGAAAAAAGTGGAAAAAAAAAAAAAAAAAAAAACAACGAACACCGAGAAGAACAAACCCCCCCCACACCCGCATTCGTGCGCGGCGCGGCGTCTCCTCAGCGTCTGCTCCGCTGATGTATACCTGACAAATTCTCCCCCGCCCCCTTACTGATAAACTCGTACTCGAACATGCAACACTCGATTGATAGTTGTCCAACAGAGCCAAGTGAAATCGAAAGCCATTCGCTTTAAGCAAATTTATTCGGTACCGTCCCCTTCAAGTATATCGAAAGATTCTCCGCAGCCCAATATTTTTTCATAAAAATGATAAATTTTTCAAGTTTTTACGAATTTTTAATGATTTCCTTTCGATAAACTTTGTGACTATTGAGAGACGATGATTTTCTATCGAGTTGTTTGAACAGTGATCGGATAATGACATAATAGCGTGATGGCAGCGATAAACGGGACTGTACTGGAGGAAAAAGTTTCGGTAAAAAGAAGCTGGAGATGCGCGAGTTCGATCGCGATCCATGTAGTATCGGATCCACGTTGTCGATTATCCTTTTCTCGGGTTGTATGTGCGATAGATAGCACCGAGATAAACGCAGTTATCTTCCGTGTCTCTCAGGATCGAGCCACTCTCATCTCCTTTCCGTTTCTCGTAGCTCCTTTTTTTTCTCACATTCTCCACAAAGTGAATCGCGCGCGCCGCGCGCGGCGGGTACAACGCGTCTATAGCAAGGATCTCGAGGTCGTTATCCTTTCCTTTTACTTGCCCGAGCATGCACGCGGCGGAGGACTTGCGAGAGAAGAATAAGATCATTCGTGTACGAAGAGTCTCCTTGTTGAGACGTTTCATCCCGTCAGCAAGTGCAGAAGAGAAAATTCCTTCAAAGCTTCGAATAACACTTAAAGTCTGTCGGTAGGTGAATGTCTGTACTTAATCAGTCAAGATCACGTTGCTCTCCTCTTTCTCGATCTTTCTCTCTCTCTCTCTCTCTCTCTCGCTCTCGCTTCTGATTGTTTGAAAAAAAAAACAACGCATTGGAAAAGACCGACACGGATGAAGAAGCTTAAGCCCTTATCATCGAGATTCGATCGATAGGCCGCCATCGATCTAAGCGATCTCTAAATACCCTCTCTTCCTTTTATCTCGCTTCTGCACTATCCGGTTCTTCGACCCGTTCACCCGTAATCCGGTTGGTTCCGTGGCTGGCTCTTCTCGCGAATCAATATGTTTACCATCCGGAGCAAACTTTCCTCTCTCTCTCGCCTTCTTCCATCTAGCGGTGGATCCTTCGGGTAAACATTCCGGTTGAATAACACTTTTTTTCTTCGCCGAAGGATCCCAAAGAAAAAATAAAATATAAAAAATCGCAAAGACTCTGTTCGCTTTTGGACTCGAGAGAATTGTCTCGAGGCGTTAGCGTTACGCCCATCCTAAAGTTTGGCTATGAAGAATAGATAGATGCGTCGATAGCTTCGCCAACAACGCCCTCGACGATTAACTTTATTTTATATTGCACAAGCCCCCTCCCCCTGACCATACATTCAAAAGCATCTCGCTTTTGGTATCTCTATTAGAGTCTCTCGGTTCCTTCGAAATTGCCCTAGGCTCGCTGCACTTTTGATGCACACTTCGTTCTCTTCTCTCTCTCTCTCTCTCTCTCTCTGCCTGTCGGGCCCTCCCTCCCTCCCTCACGCTCTCACTCTGTCGGGCTTGTAATTATCACATCTTCTTTCATAATTCTTCGTCCGTACGATAATTCAGGCCACCCGCTTGCTTCGCGAAGAAAAATAGAAATTGAATAAAAAAAATGAGCCGTCGACGCTGTTCTCTTGGCGAACATAGGTATCGATCGATAATACGCCTTGAGCTCTTTCAGTTTTGGATAATTTATGAATATATTTCGTATATAATACGCGCCAATGCTGAACGAGTGGCTATAATCTCTTGATTAATGAATAAGTAAAAGTCGAGGATATCAGAGCCGGTGAATTTCTCGCATGGAAAGAATCAACGAAACGCGATTTTGGAGTGGCCGATTAAGACAGCGCGAGCGAGAAATAAATATTTCATGCAAGCAGATGAGCGCACGCAATTCGTTCTCGCAATATTTATCGGGCTATTTATTTTCGCAACTATAATAGGTGCGCGCAGGGGGGAAAAACGTTCCATCGGCATAGCCCCGAGAAATAACTTTTGTACATTTCTCCATCGCGCCTCTTTCTATTTTCCTCTTTCTCTCATCTCGCTGCGGCTCATTCACTTTTTCATCTCTTTGCACCTGTCCGTACTCTATTTCGCAAACTGCTCGAGAAAGTCTACCGTGTGATGGCTTTTACGAGAGAGAAACGAGCGTGGAGAAAGGAAATGAGAGAGAGAGAGAGAGAGAGAGAGAGAGAGGAGCCAACTCGTAATTCGTAAGAGTTCTGGATCGTGCTTTTGAGAGCTTTATTCTCTTCTCTCGACGCGGCAAGCTCTCTCGCTTGACTCACGTTTAAAATTGGCCGCGCATGCATTTCACCCAACAAAGTTTCACGAGTCCCTGACTCTTGCTCGTATAACCACCTGCCACCTAAATTTTCAATATCTCATTCTCCCTGCACTTGCTAGTTATTTTGGGCCTGTTGAAATTCAATTAGAATTTTCCCTCAGCCCAAATTCGCTAGTTACGGAAAATCCTGCTTGTCAAGATCGAAACTTCCCTTCCGTATCGTTTGAATATCGACCGAAAAAAAATCTCGGATCACCGATGCTCCTCACTTCCGAGAAGTTAAAACGACCACGCAGCATCGAACGTTAAATTTCTTTTCCATTGTCCAACGGCCGCATAAATTTGACCGTCAACCCGACAGACTTTTCGAGAAATATCTGAAAATCCTGGTATCGTCTTGTTATATTACAAGCCATTCAGATTTTGTGGCATGTCATTGAGAGGCCGATCGTTATATAAGTTTATCGAAACATCACGGTGTGTACGTTAGCATGACACAAGCTTTAATTACCAATGGGTTGGTCGCAGTCGTAAAGTACGACGCGACCACTTACGAGTTTTGTCTCATTCTCCTCATCCCTCTTACGAGAGAGGAGAATCCTCTCTCTCTCTATATCGTTGGCCATGTACGCGTATAAATGTCCTGCAAGGACAAGAGTTCGAAGGAACAGCAGAGCAGCCATAAAGCAGGATAGACTGGAAGACATTCGTTGGAGAGACGTAAGCACACGCCACGACAGAAAGAGAAAACGTCTGCAAGAGAGTGTAGAAAAGTAAAAGAGGAAGAAGAAGAAGAAGAGGAAGGAGAAGCAACCAACAGTTTCGAGGATCAACCACCCACCGCGTAGTCCACGTACGTGACTTGGTACTTTATGGCTTTCTCGATCTTGAAACGTTTCAGCTTGGTCAATACATCCATGATGTATTTTCCACTAACACGTAACTAAAAAAACATACACAGACTATATTTAAACTTGGAAATCATTGGGCGTAATCCCCCGTGCTTGGTATATTATTCTCAGGCCTTTTAAACATCCATCAAGTTTCTATAAATGACTTGGAACAAGTTCTTCGTCCATCCGAACCCTCCGAGACCCCATGCGATGAAATTATCGATTCGATTATTTAAATCTGCCAATTAAGACATTTACCGAAATACCCACGCACAGGGAGGCACAGCGGTAATTAATGGCTAAACGGCGCATTAGATCAGCCACCCGGATCAACGCCATGACGCACAATTTTGCATCCTTCGAATGCAACGTCCCAGCCTTTTTGGATTCTTTTTTTGGAAACTTGTCAATGAGGCAGAATTTGATCGAACGATGGAAAAAAAAACTCGTGGTCTTCGTTGCCTTTTCCGCAGGGACTCCATAACCAATCGCTTGTCCCTCGAATTATTGATTATGTCAAATTACTCTATTCCCGTCGATAACTTGTCTCTTCCTCCTGTCCCTCTCCTTCCTCATGACACACGCGATGAATATCTCTAATTCGTCCAAATTAGCCTGTCGTGTTACCAATTCTAACCAATTGGCAATAAAACGTTGATAATAATGTCGAAAGAGCAGGAACTCTCGTCTGAGGAAGATCCTCAGGGGCATAACGAAATTCTTGGATCGTGTTAAGAGACCCGAACTCTTTTACACCTCCGGCTATCACGCAAACCTCTCCAATCCACTTTTTATCTTTTTTTTCTTTGCACACGTTTATTCTTCGTTCCGCTCTTTCAAAACACGAAATAACCCAACTTTTAACTTCCTTTTCGCCTCCATTTCACGCCGTTTTTTAAACCTATTCATTTTCTCTTTCCCGTAAAACGTGAAAAAAAGGACTTTTGTAGAGAATCTTCTGGAATCGATAATTTCTCGATCCGCAGCCGCACAAATTGACGTTTTGGTGTTAATTTTTAAAATTAAAAACAAAAAGTGTTGAACTTTTATTCCGAACGAGAATTCGCTCAAGCAGCGATTGGCAATTTTCTGGAATCTCGATCTCCGAGACAATTGTTAATTATTTCGTCATCATAATCATTATCACGTGCGATTAGCGTCGAATTAATAATTCGTCGATCGAGCCATTAGATCGAACGTCGGTGGCGCGGAGGTAAAGCGCATACGATGAGCTCTTTATCGGCCGGTCGCCCGATCTCGGAAGGTGATGGTTTGTGTAAAAATCGAAAGGAATCCAAGACACAGAGGGAGAGAGTCGTGAGTTTGAAAAAAAAAAAACAAAAAATGGCAGAATCGCGGGAATCCTGAAACATTAGCAGCGGAGGGTGTGTGTGTGCGCGGAGGATACGGAGAAGCAATAGAGAAGAGGAAGAGAAAACCGTTCGCGTAGTAGTAGCCGCAGCTTATACCGATAACGAGTACTCATCGTTACTCCAGCAGCAGTTTTGAAACGATAATAAGGGCGGTTAAGAGATGCTCCGACTGCATCGAGCAACTGTCCGCGACTATCATCATCTATGGGGATTTCCATGATGTTTTGCCTCGATCCAGCTTGAGTTTCTTTCTTCATCATCGTCCTCGCGGCTACTTTGATTTATTCTGCGTTTCTCTCGGCCAATAATGGACCAAATGATGAAAAACGCGAAGCTGGGCCCACAAAATCTGGATGATAAGAAAATTATCGTCTGATTACAAGATTTTTGTTGCCTTTCACGCACGAAAAATGCAAAAATTCGGCATTTTCGTGTTTAGACATTTCAACCAGAAAAACCCGTACTCACAAACACGATGCGACGCATCAGTGTGAGTGTGCGATGACGTCGGGTGGCTGTTATCCTTGTGAGAAACGCGATCGGAAGGCACGTTACGAAGCCGAGATTACGTGCACGTCGATCCATGGATAAAAATTCATGGGCGTCGCAATTGGAACGTTTTATATAGACGGAAAGAGGCGCACGAGGAATCTCTCGTTCTATATAAGACTGTTGTACACAATATTGATATGCATATCGTAAGCGTGTAGGAACGTAGCGAATGTAGGCGCGATGTGACGGCAGGCCCACCGGAGTGGATCGCGCGCGGCCCTTGCAGAAACAGACGCCGCACGGATCGAATTGCGATAGGCATCTAGGCGCCGCAACCGCGCGCGAGCGCGTGTGCAATCGACTTTATTACTTCGATCCCGTGACCACAACCGATTCTCTTTTCTTCGTAAACATTCGTCACTGTCTTCTTCGTATCTTTTATCCTCGAATAATTCATCGAACCTCCAAAGTCGATTAAAACGCACAATTCCAGCGGAAAATCCATGCGGAATTACGATCGCAGCTCCAATTGTTCGTTAAAATTGAATGATAGTTTCCTCTGACAATGATAAAGAATTAGTATATCGTTCGGTCGCGTCCAGCATTTTAATGATACCTTTTTCGATATTATTTGGTCAATGTGTGTGGGTCCATTTATCGCGGATATAATACTGGAAGCTCGCTACAAGGATTTAATGAAATAGCGGAGGGTACGAATATCAAGGTGGCAAAGGTCCCGCACCTGGTCTTAATAGGCCACACGCACGAGAATGAAATAGAAAGGACGAAGAAGAGAAAGAGAAGGAAACGAAGAGGGAGGAAGGAGGAGGAGGAGGAGGAGCTCTTCCTTCTTGTTGTGGAGCAACCCAGTCAGGGTCGGCAATCATCAAAGACTAAAGGCTCGGAGGCTCTTGCGTCCGAGATCTTTCTGAATCCCTTCCCCAAACCCGCCTGTCGAAAATTGCTCCGACGATCGTTAGCCGAATACCTGCACGAAGGTGAAATTGAAAATTTGAATAGCCTCGCGTGTGCCCTACCGCCGAGCACAGAGAGAAATGTATGAAAGGATCTTGTCAAACTCATTGTCCGCCTCTCGGCTTTTCTTTTTCACCGTTATTCACTTCTTTAGGAATTTTTATCTCTCGTCAGAAGTTTCCTCTCCTCTATTCCGTTCGGAATCGAAAAACTCGAGGGGAATTTTTGAGAAACTGCAGCGAACGTGCTTCGCAATGACCAGCAGGCACGGAGATTTATCATTTTTTTTTTTTCTTAATTATTATTAATGTTCGTTAAGCTTCCTGTCCCCAAGTAACCGGAGATTTTTTCCAGCCAAGCTTGTAGCTAATTTTTCAAGCTCCGGTAGTCGATCGAGCCCGCAAAGCAAATCGTGGAATTCGACATGAAAGAAAAGACTGAAAGACTGAAGAGCGCTGCGCGCGATTCCAAACAACCCACGCAGATTCGTGTCGACAAGGCGTGCCGAACGGCATGGCCCATTTCGTTCCGGGAGAGCTAGATTTTTCCTTTTGAGCATCTGCATCGTATCATCTCATTGGACGCCTTTCGCCACTTGAAATATCAAAGGCGTGGGTGCTCTCTTCATAACTTTGGAAAAACTCTAATCTTTATTAATGCCTCTGGCCGGGTGGGGAGGTCGTTCGTGCAGACATAAGGATACGGCGAGGGAATCGGTTTCGTGTGACAATACCGGATGTTCGCGGACCGTGTGCTCTTTCTAAGCCTGCAAATTCGACTCTGCCCGAATGCTTTTTCCTTTCGAATATACAGCGCGTCCCTTGCGACACACGAAACGACGCAGATCCTCGGGAACTCGATCTCGTAATTAGTCAGTCTCTGTTTTGAGCGATCGAGGCGATTTTCTCGATCCTCAAAGACGGAATCTCGCAGCATCTTCGATTCCGAATGGAAATTATGCCACGATAATTTTTCACTAAATTAGTTGACTCGAGAAATGCCCAGAAAAAATTACCAAAATTAGAAACCAAATGAAAAAAACGTGAAATTTCAAATTCCCGCAACTAAATATTCGAAATAACCAAGAAAAAATGTTAAATTCTAAAAAATTTCAAAATTTCGATTCGACGAAATGCCCGGAAAAAATTACCAAAATCAACAACCGAATAATAAAACGTGAAATCTTAAATTCCCGCAATTAAGTATTCGGAATAACATGAGAAATCTTGAAATTTGAAAGAAACTCCAAAATGTCGATTCGAAAGCGCCGTGTCCTCGGGGAAAATTAGGAAACGAGCCATAAAATCAAACGTGGGAAGTTTATTTAGACACAAGCAGCGTCGTTCTGTGGACATGAGCTTAAATCATCGTTAAAGTACGAGTCTGATATCGTAAAAAACGTAGAACTTGGAAAATTCTCACAATACGATTTAAATTGGTGGTATGGAGTAGCGAAGAAAAATGAGCGCGCGATTGGTGGGAGGGTTGGAACGAGGCGTGAAAATGTTTTCTATTTTGGGTGAAAGGGTGAAAAGGGCGGTGAGAAGTTGACGCCTCCGAGAGAGGTTTGTTGCTTCTTAAGCGTTGGAAACGAGCTGGCTAGGTCGCACCCACATGGCCGAACCTGTTTTTCCCCACAGATTTTTCTCATGCGCACTCGAGCCACGAGGAGACGCGTTAAAGGACGAGAAAGAGCTTCTTTTTATTAGTTTTTGATCTTTCGTACTCGCCGGGGCGCCACGTTCTGCCCGACGAACCCATTTGCCCCTTACAACCTCTTTTTCTTCTCGCGCGCCCATCGAGCCTCTCATAACACCCTCCGCGTGACTAATCATTGCTAAATAAAAGGGGTAACGAGGTTTTTTTTCTCCATAGCCTACGATTTATCTCTCGCTTTATTTTCATACCCGAAAAAATTGCCGCACTGTTTAGATCCGATTGAGGAAAAGGAAATTGCTACTCATCGGCTGAGAATTTATCAGGCAATCATTCATCGACGCGACATCAAGGAGGGAAGAAATATTGTTGGAGCGATAAATTCTGGTCTCCTGCTAGGGAACCGATCGAATGATATCATCACATCATCACCGCTTGTCAATAAATGAGCCATTCGTTGAGTCCCAACTGCGTTCGAATGGACCATTTTTTCTCAGTCAATTATCTCCTCGATTAAATAAAACGTTTTGAACTTGTTGATATGGAAAATTGTATTGTTGAGCAACGTTAATATTCTATCCGCTGTGAACAATGAATGATGCGGCTTAATAGCGTAAAAATCACTTAATTAAATCATATATCTCGTTTGCGATGAAGGGTCGAGTTTTAACACGCGTAAAGAAACGGTGGGGAATAACTTTCAAGAGGAATGATGAGATGATTTACAAGCAGCGGGAGGGAATGGATCACGATAGTAATTATCGAAATCCCGTATGGTGTATGACCCTTGAAGGAATGTTAGCGTGCCCGCACGCATTTTGTAGGCAGAAAGCAAGGAATATAAATATTCTACACACATGTACAAAAAATCGAGAGAAGGAATGCGGATATTTGCAGGTTCTGATGGAATTCAAGAATGTCTCGTTTTTTTTTTTTTTTTGCTTCTTTGCCGTGTTCCGGAGCGGTCGCCCGTTCATCGACAGGTTAAACAATAAGCGTGTAATTAAGATAGGGATCGTGCATAGCGGTGCAGTGGCGAGAATTGCACTGGATTATTTATAAATCCCGGCGCATGAAGAGTTTTCATAGAGCGTGTTAACCTTCGCGGGATAACGCGCGAATTCATCTTCTCTCTGCATCGCGCTTTACCGTGCAGCTACACAAGAAAAAAAAGGTATTCTAAAAAAATAGTTTACCGAGGGTTACACGCACGAAGAGTGTGGTATTTCGCGGTTCAAGCTTTCTTGGCTTATATATACGGACGCGTCTATTTTCACACCGCGATACCGATCTTCTCACACACGAGAACGAGAGCGACAAAGATCCAGCACGAAAGGGCAGCTCAGCAGAAAAACCGAGAGAGAGAGAAAGCGGCGCCCGCGAGTAATACAACACGGTACACCGGAGCACCGCGCCGAGTGCGAAAGAAAAAAAAAAACTCATGGGAGGCTTATACTCCCCGGTAGGGTCTAATCAGATTGAAATTAATCAAGCCTCAATTAAGTACTCGATTACACAGGATTCCTGCATAATTCGGAGAGGTGTGTGTGTGTGTGTGTGTGTATGTCTATTCCTCTCCTCTGCGCTATATTGCATGACGATAATCACCAACGCGCGATACCCGATTCTCCGCTCCTTTCTTCTTCGCCCTTTTCTCTCTTTTTTCGTCGCTTGCCGAGATCTCGCCAGCTCTCCGTTCACCCCCTTGGACAAAATTTATGTGCGAAAATGTATATACTTTTTTAAAAAACGACCCGCGCGCTTCCGATTTTTTAAGCTACTCTTGTTTCTTTCGGGCTCGAACAAAAAGCCCTTAATTTCATGGAATTACGATAACTATCTGGGCGGCGATTAAGAGTATTACGTATGGGGGATGCTTCGGACTCGTTCATGGAAACCGAGCAATTGCATTTACCGAGTTTATTTATTTCACGCCCGCCTTTCGAGATTCCTCGAGCCGGCGAATCGTCTGATTATTCTTGCGGTTCGTGCGGAAATGCTTCGCGTTCTATCGCACCATAACTGACGTGTTCTCGATAGAAGCTCCAAGCGCAAATATAAAATCATGCGTTATACCTGGCGAGGTCTCGTTTTGTCCGTATTTTCTCGTTGAGAAATACAGAGGGCGGAAAAAAGTGCGTTGGCGAACGTGCGTATATACGAGCAGAGTGCCAACCCCGTGTACTGTCATGGTTAATTAAAGTTCTCAACGGTTAAACCGCTTAATTCGTCACGCTTCGAGTTTCTTCCTCCATGTCACGTAAAAATGATAATAAAAAAAAAAAACGGGAAGATGATCCGAACAGAGGGATGAGAAATAAAAAATAAAAAAATGAACCGAAACTCAAACGAATATACGAGCCACACCGAACGCGTACTCGTTCGCGCGCCAACTTCGATTAATATTCGCTCCTTTAAATTCACTCGAGCAACCATGTGTGTGGGAGATTCCAGCACAATTTTTTTGCTCCAACGATTTTGGAGCTTCGCATATTTTCCCCAAGGGCTTCTCACGCCATCTTGCAACTTATTTTTCTTGTCAGCTCTTTTATCATCGCGTCAGTTTGTTTCTCAACCTATTCAGTCGCGATGATTAATTATTCGCGCACTTTGATCTTGCGTCGTTGATGTCAATTTTCACATGTTGCGAAATTAACGAGAAACTTTTCGATCGACAATTCCTTTTTTTTATACTTTTTCCCACGATCCTACGAGTCGGAAAGACAACTTTTCACTGAGAAGTTGCGAGCATGGATTATCGCTTCGTAATAGCTTCCGCATGGCTGCTCGACACAAATTTTTCCAAGCATCAACGTATCTAGTCATTTTCTCACATGATCAATTTTTTTAACTACTCATAATGAGTTGGCGACTGTTCGTAAATATACTCCATCAAGGTTACTGACTAATTGCGGTGTGTAAAAAAATTTCAACAGATTTAGCATCTGTTAAGATTTTATTGCGGTCGAACGACACAAAACCACATTCGTTCGCAATTAAAATGCTGTTATCCGCGCAAACTCGAATCGCACCATCTCTCACACTCGTAAAGATCGAAAAAAAACAATTTCTCCTCGAATTTTCGAGTTATTTTTGTCTCTATGGACATTTCGATATTTCCACACGGATTTCATTGACTCTTCACGATAAAAACTCATCATCGTTCGATATCGAGGACAATAATTTTGATGAGAATCGACGAGCTGTGGAGATCCGCAACAATTGAAATCCGTCGTTGACACGATTCTGTCACTTGTACAAACGATTGAAACGTCTATTTTACGAGGTTCGAAAGAGCCTCATCAGGCTCAACTATTTGTCGGCCGAGGATCGTTATTTCTCGTCATTTTTGCCGCGGCTCGTTGTCTCCCATCCTCGAAACTTCTTCAAGCCGTCGACAGTTTGTCAATCCCATTTGCGGGCAACCCATTTATCCACGAAGTAAAGAAGTTGCCCGTACGTGGAAGTTTCGAAAGGAAAAAGAAGCCAAGTCGAGTCGCGTCCGCGTTCATGAAAATATTCGAAAGAATTATAAATTATAAATTTATATTGTTTTTAAACACAGAATGGGAATCGTTTGAAAAGAATGTGTCCCACGGTGTCCACCTACGTGTCTCGCGCTTGATGTCCGATGGGATCGAGACTTTTTGAGCTCCGTGTGTATATCTTCGATCGTTTCGATACTTCGTGAACCCCATAACCAACGTGTCCGACTATATTTTCGAGTAGATTTTTCCCCATCTTTCCCGCGGTCCACGAAAACCTCGTAGGTGCGTCGAGATGTAGTAAAAAAAAGAAGAGAAAAAACGTATCATCGGGTCCGTGTAATTCGAGCAGGTCTAATAAACGCATGCCGATTTCTATCTCAAGTTTTTCCCTACCCTGGCGGCCGGAGAATCAAGAGGTTGTCTCGAGTTGACCATTTATGGATTTCCTAGAGTCACGGAAGGAATCTCTGTCGCTTGTTTTGTCGAACATTGGTCACTCGTCGCATTATCTACTTCGACGAAATGTATACCAAATTCCTACAAGTCATTAATTGCTCGTTGGTCCTTCCAGGACCACGAGGAAACGACTCGACACTGAAAACTTTGGAAAAACTCGTTTTACTTTGTTTTTTATCGCCGCACCAAATTCTCATGAAAAATTCTCGCGTCGAATCGTTCGAGCTGCACTAAATTCCTCAACAATTCAATCGTCACATTTTTTCCATTATTTTCCAGTAAATCCACTAGCGATCGAGTCGCCGAAACTTTGTATTTCATATAAAGAAAAATATCTCTTTGGAAAAATAGAAAAGAGCGTTTGGGACTTAATTCAATTTTCACTCCAATTGTCGCAATTATATTAAGGAGAAAAGCGTTTTTTACTCTCGCGGAAGGAAATTGCGTGTCCAAAGTGATGTATTGGCGCTTGCGGTGAAAAAACGATGAATCTCTCGTCGAGCTAGAGATGTTTTACTCGAGAACGAGCGTTGTCTCACCATCTTCCTATAATTCTGCCAAGTTTATGAGATCGAGAAAACTAGAAGGTGAGTCGAGAGCCAGGTGCGGGAGGGAGGAGGGTCGTGTCGTGTCCCGGAATGCCTGCTAGGAAGACACAATGACGCAGAAACGCAACATAGGTCTCTTTTTTCCCGGACAAAAGACGGAAAGGAGGCTCCTTTTTGTGTGCTGTGCTCTATTGCAACAAGACGATCGCGCAGATAAGATCAAAGTGTTGCAAAGCTAGGGGTGGACAGAAAAAGAGACAATCTCTTGTAGCTGTTTTCTTCGGGCCAAAAAGAGGCGCGAGTTTGAAAGGGAGAGAAATAAATAAATGGAAAAAGTCTTGAAATTTCTAGAGGAATAAATGAAAAAACACCGAATTCGTTAACTTTGCACGGCGAACAAGAGAGCCAGGCAAATGTTCCCTGAAAACTGAATTTCATCGAAAAAAGGTTGCTATTTTGTAAAATACGATTAACCGAACAATTTTATCGATAAAAAGTGGATTCCTGTGTCATTTTTTCGACCGAATTCGATTTTCAACGATGCCTCGAACATTTTTTCCCTAATGATCGAGTTCAAGATTCTTCGGAGGGTTCCGACTATTTTTTCTTGTCGACATTCCCCGCGTGATTCTCGAGGCCCAAATGAGAATAATTGGCTTGTTTCTCTCCGGCAAACTGACATTCCTAATCCGCGAGATATAGATTGCCAAAAGTTTGAGCGCGAAGAATCTATCGAGGAATGAGAATAAAAAGACGATAATGATATTGAATTTGATGTAGACTAATGAAGATCTCGTGTCTGATAGTCACGCCTTAATCTCGGAGTGTAATATTTTCCGATGTTATAATTACGCAATGACTGGAGGGATCAGATGAGGATGAGAGCGCCGCGCGCGGCTTGTTATAATTATATAGATACTCATACACAGAGGGTCTCGAGCGATCGTAAATTCGCAGGGCACACAAGAAGAGAATTGAGTCGTCTATAAAGTAAAATATAGTAGAGCGATGACGAGTTTGCCGATGTCTACACGATCTCACTGGAAATTCCGGCAAAAAATCAACCAGCAAAAGAAACGATTGCGTCCGCAAGAGAGAGCGAGAGTTTCGAGAGGGAGATAATGGTCGTGGGTGAGCCAATGGAAAAGATTGAATCTGTGAGTTTGCAAAACGGAGATTTTGCTCCACCGAGCCAGAGAAAGACAAAATTCTGAGCATAAATCTAAGCTGGATGGAATAACAGTGCCGGTGCAAAGGGCGATGCCGAGAGGCCATGAATCATAAATGTTTCTTTCGGGACGCGCTGAGCGCGAGCTCATAGACTCGCTCGTGCTTCATACCATTTCTCTCTCTCTCTTATTGCTTTGCACACACTATCGTTTGCTCCTTCCTCTGTCCTCCCTCTATCCCTCTTTTTCTCCACCACCGCCTTGGTCGCAGTCCCTGATGCTTTACGTCCTGTCGTTTTCGTACTCTACGTTTTTACCTCTTACTACAGCTCCACAAGGAGAGATACGAAAACCAAAAAAACGAAAAACGAAAAACGAAGCTGAAAAAAATGAGCGCTCATGCTGAATTCTTATAGGAAAGAAATCTCCTAAGGCGAGTGATTTGGGTGGTCGAGAGATTAGGGGAGGTCTCGCGCGGCATTTATTCGACCATGGTAAACGATACCGAGGTAAACACTGTATAAACGCCATCCAATATGGATACGTGAGTTGCCAGAATATTCTATGGGCTTCTCCACATAAAGTCCAACTTTTTTCAATAATTATTACGAAATTTTTCGACTTTTACGAATTTGACTTATAAACGAGACTGTTTCGAGTTCGATGACTTGAGAATAAAGTTTTTATTATAAATAAATCAAAAGATTTTGCTCAAAACCCCGAAGATCGTCGATTCGTTTAGTTTTATTGGCAAAATGCGCTCCATCAGGCACAAGGAAATGCAAAGTGTCAGAGAATTTTTTCAAGAATACCGAAGGAAAATCGACGATTCTAAACTGAACGGCTCGTGGACACAATTTGTTTTTGCATCTAATATCTACGAGCTCTTGTTTCGAGAAATAATGAAAGATAAATTCGCTCAAGGTCTAATCTCTTCCGAGGAGAGTTGGCGTTTTTTCTGCTCGCGACTTCTTATCAAGCGTTTTTCGTTGAACAATCGTAGGGTTGTTCCGTATAGTTTCTCGTCGCGATCAGGGAAACGAAATAAAAAAGTTTCTACTACGATTTTGGGACCTCGAGATTTGTACGGTTTGTCCTTTGCTCTTCTCCTCGTGAAAAAAACAACATTCGGTTCGTTTCACACATGGGATAAGGAACACGATGAGAAATAATGGAACAGCGGGACAAGCACGTGGATTTTTCTCTTTCCATTTGCTGAACGCTACCGCGGGACAATACGAACACGAGTCGTTGGTCATTGTCCGGCCAATAAATTAGGGAGACCGCGAGAGCAGAGCCACTTTTTTTTCGATATTATTTCGTCCGGCCTATTGGCCAAATCCTTGAGACTTTTATAGCCAATCCAAACAATCGATGAAACTGCTTCATTCGCGTGAATATAAAAGGCACACACTCCGGGAGTTAACACTTGAGCAATATGTTCGTAATCTCGTTGCGTGCAGAGTTTGACACGTTAAAAATTGGCCATCCGGTTTCTAAGATATATGAGCGCGGTGTGAAAATACCGTAAATTGTCCGATATAGCTGTCGAGCTAATTTCACATCCGGCATCGTCTCAAACTCCCCGCTCACTAAAAATTCAATGTATTTTTATCCAAAGACACTAGTTTCATTCTAATAATTAATTACAACCAATTTTTGCATTTTAAAACTTTCCTTTCCCTCCCGAATTTTTCTAGCGTTCATACATTTGTGAAGATTCAATTTTTTTCAATTTTTTCTCGCAACACTCGATCGACGAAACTTGAAATATCGCCGAGACGAATTTTTAGAGGAAACCTCCTTCGCGAGGTTTCGAAGAGTTCGATGAGTTGGAGTTGCAACGAGAAGCACAAAATTGGTTTCGTTCTCTCGGATCCTCCGCGACCTCTGCGGTAATAAACTTATTGAATAATGGTCGATGTTAGAGCGAGCCGCAGACTAGATTCGCCGAAGGCGCAAAACTAATTAGTAGTGTATTTTCATATTGCATGGCGTCAATATTTTCGAGTGTCATTGATGATATTATTTTTGCAGTGATTCAATAATTATATAATATTTCATAGCGAATTGCTCGCGTTTAACAAGCAATAAAGACTGAAAAGAATAATATAATTAGAGAGGATTAATTGAGATTGCAAATACGAGCGTATGCGTATCGTTAAGCGATCCTGATTAAATTCCATCCTTATGGCTCTCAGGGCTCAGTAAATCCTGTAATTATTTATTTTCTCTATTTATTTATCACAACTAACGAGTGTTCACATTTAATTAATACTCAAACTTGACACATATCGATAATTAGTTGCCTCGCATTCAAACATTAATCATCCGGTTAAAAACCATTAAACGTCGTTCTTTGGCCTGATATAATTCAATAATTACAGAGCAATTAAAGAAATTTCAAAGAGAACCGGAAAATACGAGAAGCTAATGAATTAGTATGACATATTTGAATATCCCGTATTGATTTATTTATACGAGGTGGAAAACAAATTTGATAAACATATTTGAAGTTCTGGTATGCGGGAAACATTTTATTTATTTTCTATCTACCGATGCCGAGAGAGTCAACAATTTATTCGTACAAACTCTGAGTGTACTAAATAGTGAGGGCATATAGGCAGAGACGCATATATTGGACGAGAAAAAGTTTAAACGAAAGAATCACGAGACTAACGGGTTGCAGTGAGATTTATATCGAAGCGATGATTTATACTCCGAGCCAATTAGAACTTGGGCGATTCTAAATCCGTGCAACACGTATATTCCATTTCATTTCTTGTCTTTCCTCGTTTTTTTTTTTTCTCTCCATTTTTGTTGTTGTTGGAATAATGATGATGACGACGATGATGAGGATTGCGTCGCGCAATTCACATTCGTTTCTTTAGCTTCTCCGAACGTATCGGAAGGCGCCTCACGCTTCACATTGTCCATCAATTATTGCCAAGAGAGAAGGAGAGAGCTGGGAGAGAGAAGAAAGATGGCAAAAATGCTGAACGCACCCTCTGCTCCTGATCGCTCGGCAAGCGCGACTGATCGGTCTCCACAGAGTTTACGCCTTTCCCACCCACGTGGTACTCGTTATAGATTTTATTGTATCAACAAACGAGTTCGTTTGTTCACCGCACAACGCGATACAATTTTTCATACGTCCCTATACACACGTTCCAACCGACATACGTATAAATTCTTTATATACTTGTATATTATTGTGCGGGGCTGTATGTACAACGTCAAGAGTCGGGAGTAAATTGAAATCAATTCGTCGTCCGGCGGCGACTATTAGCCGGCAGCGCGGAGAGAAAAGTACGCGCGAACCGGCTCTTCGCGTATATCCCGCAACTCGATTCTCTGGCTGAGCTAACAAAAATTTATACTACTGCGTCCGGCATAATCGCAACTTCCTTTTTTTCTCTATTTATTTTCTCTAACGAGACACCGTAAACTCGACATTGACAACTATCCCAGTGAATTTCATCGCAACCGTAAAATACGATTACGACATTGATAATGCATTTCGAGTTAACATCGTTGGAGCACGAGCAATCTTGCAATTCGTCGATCAACCTACACGTTCGCCGGGTACGACGAGCTTGTGCCAATCAAAGTGAACAGAATAAAAATTTCTTTATTCAAATGAAACGAGCGAGAAAGCGGCGGAGGGAGATAAAAAACAAAAGCGAAGAGTTGAAAGAAAAGAGTCGTCGAGCCTCGTGTCAGTGATAATAATTCAGAGCCGCTTGCCTCCCTGGCGGACGATATAGAAAAGAAAGGAAAAACGAAAAGTTTGAAAAAAAAATGAAGTTGCTCTCGCGGGCCATGAAGCTTTTTCATTATCTTTGCATTAGGCCGTACTATTCGGGTGTGTCGTGCGTGTGGTCTCTGACGAATGCAGTGACGTTTAAGGCTTCGAGTATTTTCTGGCTGAGCAGTATTTCACGGGCTTATATGGATCGATAAGAATATGGATGAGCTCATAACGTTCTATTCACTCGATATCGCAAGAATGCACCTCGAAAAAATGTACATAGAAAAGTGATAGGGAAAGATGCAAACTGTCCTGGCTCGATAAAACTCATAGCTATAGAGCAAAGCTTATATATACATAGGCATGTCGATGAGTTTGAGATAAAAGTACTTTAGTCAGGCGATGAGTGCGGAGCACCTATGCGGACGACGAGTTTCTCGACACATAGTACCCACGGCCTTTCTCTCTTTATCGCGTTCTTTCTTTCAATGCCAGTGTCTCTTTCACAACTATCACGCTCACTCAGCCACACATACGTAATATATGTTTATATATATATATATATATACATAAAGTAGCTCGTCTTCTTCGTCCTAAGTTCTCGGGGAAAATGCGACCTGTAGCATTCGAGATTTATGCTTAACGCCGACGACTTCGCAGTAGCAATGCTCTGCTCCGTGAGATAAAAAAATAGGGAAAAAAAGAGAAAGAGAGTAAAAGAGAGAGAGAGAGAGAGGCCAGAGGATCGGCAAGGTCCGATTCGCTATAGCAACTAGTTTAACGGCGTTCCGTCTCGTACGATGCACCGTCCTGGGCTGGAGATCTACACATGCAACTATACAGCACCAACACTCTGCGCGGGTACTCCCGTTCATTCTCTCTTTCTATCTCGCGAGTGAGTACGATCGCGCGGGACTTGACCAGAGAGAGCACCACAAACCGCGCGTCGGGAGAGTTGAGCGCAGCTCGATTATAATAACCGCCTCTCTTCGATCTTTTCTCTCTTTTTATTTATCTCAGTCTCTCACTCCTTCTCCTTCCATTTCGCAAATCCGCAGCGGGCGCAATCGATTTTACCCTTAAAGGGGAAAGTGCGCATTTCCTGTAACGGGTATGCTGAGTAGTAACTAAATAATATTAATAGTAGTTATATTAAATAATATAGCTAGACATCTGAAACCATGGAGAAATATACCTAGTCAACGAAAACCGTACGGAAAAAAGCCGAATTGCCTGTCTCTTTCGTTCGACGACGCGCGGAAAGTCGGGGATGGGCGCGTTCAGTAGAGCGCGTGACGTCACAGGCCGAAAATGTCCACCAGACTTGCAAAGGACACGTATGTCCGAACGTAAATAAACGCGACT